>CABHPH010146419.1:0-21894 GCA_902168325.1 Peromyscus nudipes
TAGAGACATGGTCTTCACAGTCCAGAAATGGGGCCTTACCTGTTCCCTATTGGTGCAAGCTGGGCTTATTATAGCTCTGGTGGTCACTGTTGCTACAAGGGGATGATTGGTATGGCAAATGGGGTTTGGGGAAGAATCTTCTCCCTGGTCTCTAGCACTACATTGTCTCAGGGGTGGGGGAGGGACACAGAATGTGCCCCTGGGGTCTAGTGGTTAGAGAACTGGTCTGCCCAGTCAGGAGATTGGGCCTTACCTGTTCCCAATTGGTGGGTTTAAGACTCTGGTGGTCACTGGTAGCCACAGGGGATGGTTGTCTGGGTGAGGGGGTGGGGGAAGAGGCCACTGCCCAGTCCCTGGGGCTCCAATAGCTGGGGGAGGAGCACAGAATTTGCCCCCGGGGCCTAGGGGCTAGAGACCTGGTGTGCACAGTCAAGAGATGGAGTCTTACCTGTTGCCGATTGGTGTAGTGTGGGCTTATGGTTCTGGTGGTCACTGGTGCTGCAGGGGATGATTGGTTTGGGGAGTGGGGTGGAGGAAGAATCTGCTGCCCAGTCTCTAGGGCTGCACTAGCTGGGGGACAGGGAACAGGCACAGAACATGCCCTCCAGGCCTAGGGATTAGAACTGGCCTGCCCAGTCAGGCGATGGGGCCTTACCTGTTCCCAATCAGTGCAGGGTGGGCTAATGGCTCCAGTGGTCACTAGTGCTACAGGGGATGGTAGTCTTGGTGAGGGGGCAGGGTGATAGGATCCTTTTTTAAGCTTTGTCAGATTTTATGGGGAAATTTTGGCCACACATTGGAATACCATATGTAAAGGGACATTTCCTGTCCCAACTGCCTAGTCTCAAATAACCGACTCAGAGGCTGAATATGAGTTATAAATGCTTAGGCTTGTTATCAGTTCAATCTTACATTTAAATTAACCCATTTCCATTAATCTATGTAATATCAGGTGCTTCATGGCTTTCCCTGTCCTCTAACATGTCTTACTTCCTGGATGGATGGCTTGCATCTCTCCTGACTCCACCTTCCTTTTTCCCATCCTTCTCAATTTGGCTTTCCCATCTAACTTGCTGCCCAGCTACCTACATGCCAGCTTTTTATTAACCATTGTGAATAACACATATTTATAATGTAGAAAAGGATTGCTCCACAGCAGACACCCTTGTAGATCACAGGATTTGTGGCTGGCTTCATGTTTACATTTCTCTTTTGATAGTGTGCAAAGCAAATTCTTGCAGCAAAGATGCTAGAAAGTAGGGGTGAAAACTCTATATAGTCACCAGCCAAGTATCTCCATGTTCAATGAGTTATGAGGTGATGTCTTCAGAAACTGTGCCTTGCTGTCAGTTTGTGAAGAGCAACCTATAGCCTGTGTTGTCAGGGCTTGCCATGAAATCTCTTTGGCCAACAACTCAATTAGATGTAAACTAATCTCAGTAATAAAAAATTCCTTTGGTGGCAAGAGATGAGCATTTGGCACACCATTTTCCTCATTATTAGGTTATATTATTTAGATGGTCCTTATTTGTGTATATATACATATATATATCTCCGTGTACTCATTCATATATATATGAAGAAGTTTCTACTGTATTAGGTTGCACATATTCCCTCAAATGTCCCTTAACTTTAGCTGTATCTCCTCATAACCTCTCGTCCAAGTCTCTCTCCTTTCACCCTCCCCACTTGATCCTACCATTCCAGCACTTAACTATCCATACATAACTTGCCCTCTCTGTTTAGGTTTTTTGAAAATTGTTACATACTGTGGGGACTTTCTTTCCCGATTCAGCCTATTTGGTGTTCTGTATGCTTCTTTTATTTTGATAGGCATCTCCTTCTTCAGGTTAGAAAAATTTTCTTATATTATTTTGTTGAAAATACTTTCTGTGCCTTTGACCTGGGTTTTCATCTTCTTCCTCTATTCTTATTATTAGACTTGTTCTTTTTGTAGTGTCCCAGAAATCTTGATGTTTTATGATGAGAATTTTTTAGGTTTAACCTTTTCTTTGACAAATGTATCCATTTCTTCTATTTTGTCTTCAATGCCTGAGATTCTCTCATCTGTTTCTTGTATTGTTGATGAAGCTCATGTCTGAGGTTCCTGTTTGAGTTTCTAAGTTCTTCTTTTGCAGATTTCCTACAATTTGGGATTTCTTGATTGATTCTATTTCTATTTTCAGGTTTTGAATGGTTTATTCATTTCCTTCCACTGTTTGTGTTTTAATAGATTTCTATATGGGATTCATTTTTGTCCTCTTTAAGGACCTCTATCATCTCCATGCATGTTGTTTTAGGGCCATTTTCTTGTTCTGCAGCTATGTTGGAATACTCAGGGCCTGTTCTAGTATGGTTATTGGGTTCTAGTGAAAACATACTGTCTTGGATGTTATTGAATGTGCTTTTAGTTTGTCATCTAGACATCTGGGATTAGAAAAAATGTAATTCTAGGTGGTGATATCTGGTCTTGTCTTTGTTGGGTTCAGGCTTCCTTCCTTATTTTTTGTTGCTCTGTCTGGTACTTAGGAGAGTGCGGTGGCTGTGTGTTTTGCCATTTAGGAAATTCTTCTGGGACCCTGATAAATGTGGCCACTAGGAGTTCAAGGTAAAATGTTTCCAGATAAAGAAAGCTGACACTTGGGAATGGGGATGGTCTAGAAGGGGGTCATAAGAAGTTCCAGAGGAGTGAAGAGAGCAGAGTTTTCCACAGGAGCTGCTTAGTTAGTCACCTGACAATATGGCCACTAAGTGAGGTCAGACCACAGCAGAAGGTTTGATATAAAGCTGTTAATGAGATTGAGGAATGGACTTGGAAGAATTGATGGAAAGATGAAGATCTGCACTTAGCCTATTTGCTTTCCTGGTTAGAGTGGCCTGTAAGTGCTTAGGGAGTGTCCTCTGGATTTCAGGATTTGCTAGGACAAAACAATGAGTATGGAGAAGGAACTTTGGAGCTTAAGATTTGTGTTATCCACATGAGACAGGGGCATTTGTGGGAAGGAGACTGTAGCAGGTGTTCTACATATAGCTTGGAATGAGACTAGGAGACTGGACTTGAAGGAGCAAATTGAGATCTGCATTTAGCCTAACTGCTTCCCTGCCCAGCTTGGTCTATGGGTTCCCAGGGAATGCATGATGGATTTGAGTGTTAAACAAATCAATGCATTGGGGTTGGGATGTCTTGGAGGTCCACTAGAGATGTGGGTGTCTAAGGTAAGTGTTCTGCTACAGAGCTGGGGGTATTCTTGGGTGATTGGATTGAAAGGAATGAAGGGGAGGTGAAGATCTGCAGTTAGCTTACCTCTTCACTGCCCAGAGTGGTCTTTGACTTTCCAAGGAGGGCCTGTTGGAGTTGGATGTTGCGATAGTACAATGAGTTGGAGGAGGAAAGTTAGAAGATTTGTGGATTCCACTCTAGATGGAGGGAGTTGCTACAGATTTTCTGTAGCATAATTGGGGATGAGACTGGGGAATTGGATCTGGAGGAACAGAGGGACAGGTGAAAATCTGCTGTCAGCCTCCATGCTTCCCTGGCAGGAGTCAAAAAATAATATCTCCCAGAAGAACCACCAAGTAATAATTATTGATATCAGTCTCATGAAAGTGTGAAACTATATTATTGTCATTTATCCATAGGATACAGTATTACATGTTGTAAACATTAACCTCTCTCAAATTCTTTGTATACATTACCTTCATTCCCATGAATGACAGCCAACAATTACTTCTGTAAGTCTTTTTTTTAATATCTCAGGGCAGGTTGGGTATGGTGGTACAAACTTTTATACCAGCACATAGGTCATAAAGGCATGTAGGTGGATCTCTAATCTCTTTGAGCTTGAGATCAGTCTGGTCTCCAAAGCAACTTCCATCCCACTAGACAGGGCTCCATTCCCTCATTCAAGAAAAAAATATCCCAGTGTATTTAGTAGGTGCATTGTTACACATCTGTGAACAGAACACTGTTGAATGGAATGCCTACCCTCTCTACATGGCCTGTTTCTTTCCTAAACCCTTTTCAATGCTTTCTCATTTCATGTTGCCATTTCTTTCTTCATGTCCCTTTTCATCCTCCATCCATAGTTCCCATCTCTGCATCTGATCTCTCAGAGCTTTCTGTTGATTACCTTCATTTTTGTTTCTTCTTCTTTTAGGACACAAAGAGCACCATAAAGAAGATTTGTGACTTCCTAGGAAAGAAATTAGAGCCAAATGAATTGGATATGGTCTTCAAGTACAGTTCCTTCCAAGCCATGAAAGAAAATAAAATGTCCAGTTATAGTCTCGTCCCTGAAGATTTGGTTTCTAGTGGTTTGGTTCTCTTCAGAAAAGGTGAAGAAATTTTTGAGTTTTAAATTATGTCAGAACAGGTGGAGGGCTTGTTGTTCCAATGAGATTCTAAGTAAGAGTTGGGAATGTTTCAAAAGCCATTGCTTATCACATCATAGTTTCTCATAGACCTTATATAAGAGTCATTCCATGGTGATGATGTGGGTTTCAGAGGCTCTGAAAATTTTGATTTGCTCTGGGAGAGCATCTTGGGATTACAGATGGTTGTGTCCAATACCCTAAATGGAAAACAAGAGGGTAGATATGTTGCAATGAGGCTTTGTAAGACTCCCTATATCATAAAAACTCCAAAGAAAATATTTAGTGCATGGAACCAAAGATATATCTGGGATGATAACCACAGAAAACACTTCCATTCACGGCTGGAAAAGATTTTGAACATGTCAAAATTTCTTTCCCACACCACACTGAGAATAGATCCCATAAAGACTAAGTAAATTATTCACCAGTGTTACAAATTGATGACACTTGCCAACCTAAATTGGGATTGCTTCAGGCTCAGGGCTACTCAGTTTGTTCTGAATTGCCTCTCCAGTAATCTGAGTATCGACCTTCTCTAAATCTGTGCTACCTCTCTATGCTTGGAGAAGATTATGGGTGTGATTTCATAGCTACAAAGTTAAGGATCAACTTTTTCAGAAAGAATCACACGTGGAATGTCATCTTTACCTAATTAGCAAATAATTTTTAAGATAGGACTTGGCATTAAAGATGGAATGAATCAGGCATCAGGTCTTTGGGGACAAGTAAAGAACATGGGCATAGATGAAGGAAGTAGAAAGTTATGGGTTTAATTTTCTTCTCCCAATAATTTACATGCTTCAGCTGAACCTCAATCCTCTTCCACTCTGGATTGTAAGTATCATGTCCTAGAATATAAAGACATTCAGGAGTATGCTTATAGATGAGTAAGTTAAAATGGTTAGCAGATTGCATTTAATCCAATACTCCTAATGTCCTCACAAGTGGAAGTTTGGACTCAGATTCAAGCACACATACATTTCACTTCAAGAATATGTTCATCTATATACTATGGACTGAGACCTGTAGCGAATCCACTGCTGTTGACCAGCAACCTCAGACTCCTGTGCTCCAGACTCTGTGGAGACAGAGATCTCTGCATAAGAACTGAAAGTCCCAAGAAGAAGAGAAGTTGCCCATTCTTGGATTTCCTGTAATGAATCAGAATTTGGCAGAGGTAAAACAGTAGGTAAACACAAAAAGCTTTAATGAAATGCCAAGAGGAATGAAGTGGCTTGTTTAATAGGGACAGGTTATGGAAACTAACAAGTAAAAGTTTTGTCAGGATCACAATTGAGCAGATGCAATAGAATTAAGTACAAAATTCCATGAAGAAAATTGTCATTTCCTCTTTTCCATGTAGATTCTTCTAGGATGAGACCACAATGGGATTTTAGTTAGATCTCTTCCAAAACATAGTTTTTTTCATGAATCATATATGTTAGTTCTGTCAAAAACTTGATCTGACTCTACAAGTCATGTGTAATTTAATTATCATAGTGATTATATATGACATTTCTTTTACATTTAAAGATAACTTTTACTCTGGGGAATTATTTTCCTTGTACTCAAACTCATTATAAGCCATGAGTCCCCCCTGGAAACCAGATCATTGAAGGGGGAGACCAACTTCATTACTTGCCCCTTCCTAATTCACAACTTCACAATAGAGGATGCTGAGATGGATATCTGGGAAACATTTTTGAAAGAATACAATGCATGAGTATAATGTTGATCGTTTAAGTTCCTACATCAGATTGGTTTCTTTTTTAATCTTGAAGGTATGAAGAGATCAAAGATTAATTCTAAAGTTAATTTAATTAATTGCCATTAGATACCTAACTCCCTAAATCATAATGCATGAAGAGCTTTGCTAACTGTTGCTGGCCTGAAGTGGGAAGAATTCTCTAGACCTATTTTCACTGTCCTTTAGTTGCTCTTCTCAGGACCCAAGAAAAATACCTTTTCTTGGCTCTGGAGAGCTACTCTGAAGAGATACTCTTTACCTGTGAGACTCAATCATCTGGCTGGGTGGGATGAATCTGAATTTAAGCTTCAAGCAATAATTTTCTACAAACAATTTTGGTCATTATTATTCCATATTTAGATACTGCAAGAAATACATGTCAGAGAGGTGGTCATTCCCATTCATACACCATTTAGTTGACATAACTTTTATAAAGACATTGTCACAATGAAGACATGTGAAAGGAAACATCTTCTGGCAAACTTCAAAGGTTTTGGATCTCATTATTTCACTGTGGATTATTTCTAAATAGAATACTTGAGCCATTAATTATTTTCACTGGTGTCCTTAGAAGGCATTAATCTGAGCCACAGAGGGGAGAAGACCTAGGGAGAAGTCTACTATCCACATGACAATAAAAAGCCAGGGATGGTCTGGACAACAATCTTTTGTGAGACCTGCATTCTCCAGAACTATGAGGAAGTTCCTTTCCAACAAGACTTAAGCCACCAAGATTTAGGGTTATCCTGTCCCCTGACACACCAGAGTTTGAGGAGATTTTTAGAAAGAATAAATGAAGAGAAGTATGTGCTTGTAAGGTGTATGGGATTTTGACATAATTCAACTTACAACTTCATGTATATACCTACAAAAACATGCTTCTTTCATCTGGACTGATTCAAACCAAGTAGGCAGCCATATTGAATTTACTGAGATTCTGGTAGCTCAGGATCCAGTTTGGTTTATCAGGAGCCAGGTGTGCTGTGGGAAACAATAAAGAAACTTGTTCTAATAATGGAGATAGTAACATAGCTGAGAGTGGCAATGATAAACCAATCGGTTACCATTTTAACAGATGATGCTCTTATAGTCATATCAATTAACAGCATATTATTTGAATATGGTGTATCAATAATTACCATTTAATTATGAATATTTTATATTTCCTTTAATAACACCACTGGGAATTTAAAGTTACCTTATGTCATACATAAGGAATATGATGTGATAAGGAAAACCATGACTTCTAACTGTCAGTCTTTTTGGCTTCAAGTTCACTTTTGTCACTATCATGCTTTTCCTTATCAGCAAAACAGAAACAAGGCCAGTACCTTCTTCACTCATCCATGAATGCTTTCGACAATTCTATACTGAGCATGTACTATATGTCTAATAAGATTTTATGAATGAAGTCTTTGGTGATGAAAGAAACATTTTATGTTTCAAATATATTAGATACATATTTCAGTCATCTTTACAAAAAGGAAATTTATCAAAGTGTCACAGTTATGAAATAAAATACAGCAAGGATGGGGCCTGCAGAGTTCTACATGGAGGGAAGATAGGAAGAGGTGGTCACAGTGGCGTAAATTAGGAAACCAAAGAACAGGAAGTGAGTATATGGAAATCATCAGCACTCTATGGTGAAGAAACACACAATGCAATATGAGAAGTTGGACAATTAGATGTTTCTAATGTCAAAACTGAAGATATACTAGAATGGTGTCATGAGAACCAAAGTATGGTAAAAAGATCATGGAGTTCTTCATGCATCACCAGACACTATACTGACTGAAAACAGAAATATTGGGATGGTCTCAGCTGGAAGTATCTGGATCTCCTGCATCTGATGAAAGTATCAATATGATTGGCATGTAGCTCACAACAGTGTGTATCTCCAGCTCAAGGGGATCTGGTGCCTCAAAGATCCACAGGAACCTGCATTCATGTGTACCTACACACACATAATTAAACATAATTTAAAGATCTTTTAAAAGTTGCTTGCATGTTCTGTAGAACCTTTAAAATAAACACTAAAATTAAGAAAAAACAATTAAAATCTGTTTGGATAATTGAGATAAGGAGCTCTGTTGGGTTGAACAATGAGAAGGATGCAGGTGTAGTGGGAAGCAGGAATAATCTCAACATAAAAAGGTAGCACTAGTGTGGAAGCTATTAGAGTGTGTAGCTGCTATGATGAAATAGGAGAAGAGGGGGCATTATCGCCACAGAGGTAGAAGACTGATGTAAATGATTTCAAGGGAATAAGATGTATTCTCCAGGAAGTCACTGGTATTTCCACTTTATAACTCTGTGGTCCTTGTCAAGCAGATGGTAAGAGCGTGTGGAGGAAGGACTGAGTTGTTGAGATCATCATTAACCCATCTATGTGTCTCCTTCACATTTTCCAGGCATGACTGGGGACTGGAAGAACCACTTTACAGTAGCCCAAGCTGAAGCCTTTGATAAAGTATTCCAGGAGAAAATGGCTGGTTTCCCTCCAGAGCTGTTTCCATGGGAATAAATTCTTAAACTTTAAAAAAAATATGTGGAGAGTGGGGTTTACTTTCCTGTCCTTGCACAAGTGAATGACTGCATGTTATAGAATAAATCCTGCTACTGAATTGTGGAGTTTGATTTTTTTCCAGGTATTAATGATAGCAGTATTAGTAGTGGTAATAGTAGTGGAGGTAATTGTAGTGTGTGTGCGCGCACATGCATGCGTGCATGCGTGCGTGTGTGTGTGTGTGTGTGTGTGTGTGTGTGTGTGTATGTGTGTATGTTTGTGTGTGTGTCTGTGTCTGTGTCTGTGTCTGTGTGTCTGTGTGTGTCTCTATTTCTATGTATAGTGCCTTCAGAGGTCAGAAGAATGCATTGGTTCCCATGGAACTGCAATTACATGTTGTTGTAAGTTGCTTGCTTTGTGTCTTGGAACTGAAATCAGGTCCTCTACAAGGTCAGTACAGTGCTGTTGATCTCAGAATCATCTCTCCAGCTCTGAATCTTGGAGTCTTGAGTCATCAAATACTTGTTTCTTTTATTACTAGCTTGTTATACATTATCAGCTAATTCCAAAATACTTCATGGAATCCCAGCTTAAAATAATCCTTGTAATATTTTTAACATAAAAAACACTACAGGAAAATTTAAGTAATTTTCATTCTATGTCATTTGGGCAAAAGAAATAAATAAATTGTATTTACAGAGACTTTGAAACCCCATTCAAATAGCCTGAGGTGTAAGACTTTTGTAATCTTACATTTCTGCTCAGTATTTTATACTTGTATTTCACTTTCGTGTTTTGTAATTTTTAATGGGTCTATATAGTATTGGGTTACATTATGAAACTTTGATACAGACATGCACATCATTGTAATTTATTCAGTAATGCTCATCTACTGCTGAGTCCTGTCCTTTTGCCCCTGTTAATACTTTCTGCTCCCACACAGTCCCTTCTGCTTGTGTGTCATAGAGACACACTTATACTTAAATTTGGATGTGCAGATGGGAAATAATGCATTATTCTCTTTACTTTTATGGTTTTTCTGATAGCCGTGATGGAGAATACAGCCAGGGGCATATAGAAGAGTCCAGAGAAGGAAAAGAAAATATTAGAATGAATTCAGCCAGCAAATAGGCTGGGCCATGAGATAGAGGCAAGAAAGGAGGACCAAGAAAGAGGGAGCCAAGACAGACTGTGACAAGAAGACCAAGAAATCCAACAGGTGTGGTGATATTTTATTTGTGCTTTAATAAATAAAGCCTTCCTGGAGATCAGAGGGAAAAGGCTAGCCATTATAAGTAAACAAAGAAATCAGGCAATGGTAGCAACACCTTTAATCCTATCACTTAGCAAGCAGGATCTCTGTGTGTTCAGGGCCTCACTGAAAACAGAGCTAGGCATGGTGGAACATGCCTTAATTCCAATACAAGTTAACCAAGGAGGTCTGGAGGTCTGTACAGACAGGCAGAAAGTGACACAGCTGTGTAGGAAGAGGAAGTGATATAGCTGGACAGCGAACTAATCAGATGGCTGAACAGCAAAGCATATAGTCATGGGTAGAAAGGAAGTAGCTCACATTTGGGAGCTGCAAAGCTGGTGAGATAAGGTTGGCTGGTGACTTTCTGAATTTCCCTGCTCTCTCTAAGGCTTTCACCTCTATATTTGGCTCTGTGTTTTTGATTTAATAAGACCATCTAGAAATTCATCTACAATTGGTGCTCCAAGGTGGCAAGAATTCATTTAAAGAACCACATGTGGTCTTACAGGGCCCCTGACTCAGGCCCTATTGCACGGTTCAGGCCAGAGCATGTGGCCAGAGTTTCTTTGGCTTTCTTTCTCCTGGTGGGCTCTCTCTCTTTGGATTCCCAGCTCAGACTGCCACCATACTAGGTAGCTGCTTTGAAATTCCCTTGGACATCTACTGTTCTACACAATTGACAGACTTGGTAAATCAATTAAGATATCTTAAAGGGTGGAATTAGTTAAAAGAGAATTTTATTTCCCACATAAAAAATGGAAAACATTTTTACCATGGAAGGATCTCTGTTTGATAACACATTAGGCAGTCTAAAAATGAAACAATTAAATGAGAGGATAATTAATGTTGATAGGATGTACATAGCATCAATTATGAATATTATTTGTGTGATCATTTTTATTTTAGCATTAAAAAAGTTGAACAATTTACATGCCAAAATAAAAGATTTTAAAAAAAAACCTGTTAAAATGAATAATAGAGAAATTCAGACCCAGACAGAAGAATTTAAAGGTGAACCTAATTCATGATTGACTTTAGAAAAAACTGTTAAGATGAATTATAGAGAAATAAAGACCCAGTCAGAAGAATTTAGAGGTGAAATTACTTCAGGGTTGAATTATATGGTTACAGAGAGAAAGCCTGTTTTCAAACAACCAAACTTAGTTTATCGAATAAACTTAAAGGAACTACCTGCTCAAGGGCATGTACAAGCTAATTGGACTCCAGTGGAAATGTTATATTTAAGGAGATTTAAAGAATCTATAGTCTCATATGGTATGCATTCTCCATTTGTAAAGCAGATGTTAAACTCATGGTCAGTTTGTTATAGAATTATCCCTCAGACTGGAAAGACTTAATTAAAGCTGTCCTAGAGGCTGGGGCACAATTACAATGCAGAATATGGTTTAAAGAGGAGGCTAAAGCAGTAGAACAACAATGTAGGGTGAGAGTTGTGGAAATTTCCCAGGACCAGCTGCTTGGAGAAGGTGAAAATGCAGACATACAAAGACAATGTTTATATGAAAACCAAACCTTAAATCTATGTCACATGGCAGCCATGAGTTCACAGGACAGAATTGAGGAAGCAAGGAAGAAAACTGAATCATTTACTAAAGTTATACAAGGCCCAAAAGGATCCTTCATGGATTTCTTACAAAAGCTGTCTTCAGCAGTAAATAGAATGATACCAAATTCAGAAGATAAACAGATAATAATTGAATCTTTGACTTTTGAGAACACGAATACTGCATGCAAAAGAATAATCAGACTGTTAAAGGTAAGATCAGCACCCTTGGAGGATTGGACCAGGGATACAATTAATGTTGAGTCTCATCACCATGAGATGTAGATAGGAGAGGTAATTTCAAAAGCTTTGAGGAAAAACAATGTCAGAAGTTTGGGTTGTGTTAAAGGAGGTAATTTGAAAAGGGAGTGTAAACAGAGTGTTCCTAGAAAGAATGTTTATTTGACAAACAATGGCAACAGAATGCCCCTCCCTTTTGGATATGGAGAAAGTGTGGTAGGGGTGAACACTGGACCAACGAATGTAGATCATCAAGTGACAGACAAGGTAATCCTTTGCATCTGTCATAGGGAAACTCCCAGAGGGGTCTCATGCAGGCCCCCATAGCAAATTTATTTCAGACTTTTCCTGCCTTCATAGAAACCCATTCTTAGAGCAATTAAATAACCAAATGCCTATTGGAATAAATCATGCTGCTTGGGCTGATAGAACATCCATTGGAAGTAATACATAAGCAATTTCTTAATCTGTAATTTCTAATTAAATGGATGATATTTTACTAGCAGTTTCAAAGGCAGATACTTTAGCAAGTTTGAATATATAAAGAAAATTTTGCTTTGTTGGGGATTACAAATTTCTCCTGAAAAGATACAAAGAAGAGATTCTGTTAATTATTTAGGATATAACATAGGTCTACAAAAAATTAGACCCCAAAAGTGCAAATTAGGAGAGATCTATTGTGGACTCTTAATGACTTTCGAAGATTATTCAGAGACATTTCCCATCTACAAACTGTTGTTGAGGTAAAAAAATGATGAACTGAGTAATTTGTTCTAAACCACAGAACGTGTCAAGGACTTAAATAGTCCAAGAGAATTATCAGCTGAAGACGAGAGGACTGGCCCTGATGAAAAAGAAAGTACAGAAAGGCCATGTGGATCGTGTGGATCCAAAGCTGGATTGCATTTTGGTTATTTTACCCTCTAAGCATTCTCCTACAGGAATTTTAATGCAGAAGGAAGATATTTTATTGCAATGAATATTTCTACCAAATTGATAGAGTAAAAAAATTAAAAATTCATGTGGAAAATATCTCTGACTTGATTTTAAAAGAAAAGTTGAGACTTTGTCAATTAGCAGAAATAGCCCCAGTAGAAATTGTAGTACATTTAACTAGGGATGAAACTGACAAATTTTGGGCAAAAAGTGAACCTTGGCAAAGACCTTGCAGTAATTTCTTGGAAGAAATTAATAGCAAATATCCCAAAAGTGATAGATTCAACTTATAAAGAGAGCTGATTGGATTCTGTCTGGAATTGTTCAGGAAACACCCATATGCGGAGCCTGTACATTTGATACAGATACAAGGAAAGGCAGGATACAAGTCAGAAAATTTAAGTAAAATGGTCCTTATAATTCAGTTCAAAAATTGGAATTGTATGCTATTCTGTTGGTGTTAATAGATTTTTCTGAACCTCTCAACATAGTTACTGGCTCTCAGTATGCTGAAAGGGTGGTCTTACATAATGAGAATGCAGAATTTATCCCAGATGAGTCAGAAATAATATTGTTATTTACTCAGTTACAAGATATAATGAGGAATAGGAAGCATCCTTTATATATAACTCACAACCATTCCCATATGGGTCTGCCAGGCCCTCTAGCACAAGGTAATGATGAGATTGATAAACTATTGATAGGAAATGGGCTGGAGGTCTGAGAATTTCATAAAAAAAATCATGTCAATAGTAAAGGTTTAAAAATGGGTTTTTCCATAACCTGGCAACAAGCCAAGGAAATTACAAGGAAATGTCCTACTTGTTCCCTTTACAATCAGACTTTACTACCAGCAGGATATAACCCAAAGGGAACTCAGAGGAAAGAAATCTGGTAGATGGATGTGTTTAACTTTGCAGAATTTGGAAAACTGAAATAAGTACACCACACTATTGATACTCAGAATTTCAATGACCAACTGCTCTGAATTCTGAAAAAAAATTTTCTAGAAGTTATGTCCATCATGGGTATACCTGCACAAATTAAAACTGACAATGCTCCAGTATATGTCTCTGGTAAAAAGAAACAGTTTTTTTGCTTATTACAGTACAAAGCATATTACAGGTATACCACATAATCCTACAGGCTAGCAGTCATAGTAAGATCAAATCAAACTCTAAAGGATATGCTAAATAAACAGAAAGGGGTAACAAAAACCACCAGAAATAGATTACATAATGCTCTGTTAACTTTGAATTTTCTCAGTGCTAGTGAGAAAGGAACAACAGCTGCAGAGAGACATCTGATAATAGAAAAAACTACAGAATTAAATCAACCTATATACTTTAAAGATGTGTTGACCTCAAAATGGAAACCAGGATATGTGTTATGTTGAGGACAAGGTTTTGCTCTTGTTTCTACAGGAGAAGATAAACTGTAGATACCATCAAAATTGATACAGTTTCTATTTGAACAACAGAGATCTCTTAATTAGAAGAGATGATAATTCATTGACCAACATGACCATCTAATTTAAACTAACTTATACCACTAACAAGTGCTTTCCATGTAATCAGATATAACTTGTCAAAAGGGAACCTCCCCAAAATTAGGCTAGAGGAAGGGTTTTTGTTTTGGTCTTTCAGGAGACTGATGGCTAAGGAATCTGAAAAACATAGGACAAATGAGACATCTGACAAAAAATGACAAATCATGTAGAAAAAAATGTCTCAAGAAAAAGTGTAAATTGGCCTATTGGTTTAATACATATAAAGTTTCTTAAGACTTCCTATATGTTTGTTTCTGCTCTTCTCTATAGACTCTTAACACGAATGGTCTCTTTTTGTTTTTTTAGCTTTGTTATTTATTCAATTACGACATATTACAACATAAAGCATATCACAGGTATACCACACAATCCTACAGGGCAAGCATTTATAGAAAGATCTAACTTTACTTTAAAAGATATGCTTAATAAACACAAAGCGGTAATAGACTACAGAATATTTCATTACTTTTAAAAGTTTTTTTTAATTTTATAATTTGATTTAATTTTACATATCAGCCACAGATTCCCCTGTCCTCTCTCCTCCTGCCCCCCACCCTCCCCCCAGCCCACCCCCCATTCCCATCTCCTCCAGGGCAAGGACTCCAGGGGAGTCTTTTTGCAGTCCCAGTTTAATTAAAAAATTAAAGCTCGCTTTGGAGTTAGAGAATGGCTCTCTCCTTCTCTAAACCCAAACATGCTTGTTAAAAGAAAAATGCAAAATCTCTGTATCATGTCAGAAGAGCCAACTGATATGGGACAGAAGAAAACCAAAAAATTAAGGGACTATTCTATTGCCACTAATCTCAATTCTTTAGTTCTACTCTGATTCTTTAAACTTTTCTTAAGGTACAAATTTTATATCAAAATTTATAAGATTAATATATATTAAACTTTTGTTATGATACTAATGATTATATAGAGTACTAACTAATTCTAGAAAAAAAAGGCTTCATTTAGCTGTCTATAAATGATTTGTGTTGGAGTCTCTATCATTTTTTGTAGGGAATCACGACCAGGTGTAACAGCAAATTTAATGGCTCTAGAAAGATGATGAGGCTCCATAAGGACAATTCTACATGGACAATAATAATACCACTAAGCTGAAAAACATGTCCAAAAGATCAACTTTGGACTTCAAACTGCTCATGACAATTTTGAGATGGCTAGCTGAGATGATCCAGCCTCACAATGGACTTGAGATAAGACCTTCACTTTTACATTATGCAGAGACTGGGCAACAAATGATAAAGCTACCACTCCAGAATTTGACAATTATCCCGAAATTTTTCTTTTCCAGATCCCCTAAAGATGCCTTTGCCCACAAACAGCAGGAGGTAATTTTAAGAACACTATGTCCATATTCTCAAGAGGTGGGGTGGGTAGTTTTGGGTCTTTCAATGGGTTTGGGGTTTGGGATAGTTGTCATTGTTTAGGATGGTTGGTTACAAGTTGTTATTGTTAATGGTCAGGAAAGAGGCTTAACAAAGGAGAATAGATTTAAGGTTCTTGTTTGAAAAAAAAGAGAAAAGAGAATATAGATAAGAGGTAGATTATTGAATCTACTCTGAAAACAAAGAGAGAGATAGAAATAATAGAATAAAGGGTAGATTATTGAATCTATTCTGAAAAGAAAATAGGATGGATGGATAGATAGATAGATAGATAGATAGATAGATAGATAGATAGATAGATGATAGATAGATAGATAGATAATAGATAGATTAAAAAGGTAGATTTTTGAATCTACTTTTAAAAGACAACTACTAGTTTTAAATATCTTACATTGAATAGGATTTTTATATATTGTATACACATTGTTTAAATTGAGATTTACATTGTCAGAAAATGCTATACATATATTTCTAATCTTGTTCAGGATACTGTACCGATACAGTTCATTTAACAATGTAATGCAATTTGCTATTCCTTGAATGTTATTATTACTAACTATTAAGATATAAAGAAATGAAAGTTAGTAGTTAGACATTACAATCGAACTTGTAGTCATAGTAAGTATGTTTTCAACATCAAGCAGAGATATACTTTAGATAGACAGGTCATCCTCAAACTCTTCAGAGATCTACAGTATATGGCATTTAAAATGTTTTGGTTAACATAGTTTTTTTTCTTTTTTTATGACTATGAAACATGTCTGCTCCTGGCAGCACCAATCTACTTCAAAGAAGATATGGGCATTGAAGAAAATGCATACAGGGTTAACTTTCACTGTGGCAAAAGTTAGCCACTGGGCAAGAAAGAGCCCTCGCATCAACTGCTGAGTTTGCTATCCAAAGCAGACAAACAGAACACAAATCAAAGGACTACTGATCCTCTCCAAGATGAGTATGGTTGCAGTTTTGTGTCCTCTGAGGCCAGGATAATATGACCCCCATCTCTGAAATGGCTTTGCAATCTGGAAAAGGTACAGTGCCCCTTTCTTTGAAGACAGTTGAATAGGCAGTGGACCGATGGCTTCTGATATGCAGTGGAACAGTAGCTGAAACAGTTATTCTTGAAGGAGTAACTATGCTGACAAAGTCTAACCTCTCAATAGTAGACTGGCATTTAATAACAGAGGTGAAGTCACCCACAAGCTGAGAAAAATGGGATGCTGAGATGAAGTCATCCACAAGCTGAGAAGAATGGGCAGCTGAATTCCAGAAACACCAGTAATACCCAGAATTTAAAATCCTGAATCATGACAGGACACTGGCGGAATTTAAGTTTATCTGGTACATGCAATACTCATGGCGAATGTGAGGTCGAGCTGTAGGCCTTGTGTGCATCCTACTTCACAAATATGTCTGTCAGATATGCTAAGCCTATAGACCAAAGATGATGCCCCAAACCTTGGTGATTGTCCAGGCAGTTGGCTGTTTCTGCCATAACTCATTTCTTAGAAGTTGCTTGTTTTCACTTCCTGTTTTATGAGGTTATATTATTTCTTTCTTGGGTCTCTGAGGCAGTTGAAGATTAGATAGTTGTAGTAACAATTTTTCTTTTTCTTTTTTTTTTCTTTTTTGTTTTTTTCGAGGCAGGGTTTCTCCATGTAGCTTTGCGCCTCTCCTGGAAATCACTTGGTAGACCAGGCTGGCCTCGAACTCACAGAGATCCGCCTGGCTCTGCCTCCCAAGTGCTGGGATTAAAGGCGTGCGCCACCACCGCCCAGCTAACAATTTTTCTTGTTAAGAAATTCAGAACAGAAACTTACTTAGGAGGTGTAAAGTGTGTAAGTTTGAAAGACATTATAAGAAAGTTTTCTGTTGGTAATACAAGATAGGCTAGAAAGTGAATTAGGTACATTTTGGACTCACCAAAATAGGATAGATAATGGAATATTTTCTCTGAATTTGTCAATGCATATAGACTAGACACTGTTGATGTATTTATTGCTTTTATATATTGTATATAGTTATTGTACTTATATATAGTTTTTCTTATATTAGTTATAACTTTATTTTTATTAGTCAAAATGGGGAAATGTGGTGATATTTTATTTGTGCTGAAATGTGGTGATATTATTTGTGCTTTAATAAACTGTTTCTGGAGATCAGAGAAAGTAGCAAGTCATTTTAAGTAAACAAAGAAGTCAGGCAGAGGTAGCACATGCCCTTAATCATATCACTTAAGAGGCAGGGTCTCTGTGTGTTCAAGGCCACACTAGGGAACAGAGCTAAGCGTGGTGACACATACTTTTAATCCCAGTACGAAACATAGAGGCCTAGAGGTCTGTACAGACAGACAGAAAGTGACAGAGCTGTGTAGGAAGAGGAAGTGAAGTAGCTGGGATAAGAGAGTCAATGAGAAGCCAGAGCAGCAAGGCAATAAAGGCACTGGTAGACAGGAAGTAACTCACATTTGCAAGCTGCAGAGATGGTGAGGTAAGGTTGGCTAGTGACTTTCCCTATTTCCCTGATCTAAGTCTTTCCCCCAATATTTGACTCCATGTTTTTTTTTTACTTAATAAGACCATTTTAGAAATTCATCTACAACCAGTTGAGTGGAGATAGCCAGAGACCAAAAGACAAACTGTGTGTGCTACAGAGGGTAGAGCTGGAGATGTGACCAAGGCCAGATGAAGGATCACAGAAGTGTTGAGCAGATCACAAACAATGGGCATTTCATTATTTTTGTAGACTTTTTCCCCCAATTTAATAAACAGATGCTCATCTCACACAAAATAATGTGAATACATTTTCTGGCCCCTCTACTTCTCCCAGTTCCTGCCCTCCTCCTCTTCCTCCAGGATCCACTACATTTCTGTGTCTCATTAGAACAGGCTTCTAAGAGACAACAACAATACATCACAAAATAAAATATGTGAAGGTAAAACAAAAACTATCACTCCAAAGTTGGACAAGAGAAGTCAAAAGTAAAATAAAAGAGAGCCAAGAGCAGATATAAGAGTCAGAGACCCATTAACTCACACATTCAAGAATCCCATAAATTACTAAAATGATGCAATAGTATATATGCAAAGGACATGGTGCAGGCCCATGTAGACCCTGATTGCTGCTTCAGGTTCTGTGAGTTCAAATGAGCTTTGTTCAGTTGTGTTAGAGGGTCTTGTTCTCCTTGTGTCTTCCATGCCCTCTGTCTCTCTTACTCCTTCTGCCTCAACTTACAAGGGATTTCCTGAGCTCTGAGGGGAAGAATTTGATGGTGACATCTCATTTATAGCTGTGTGTTCCAAGTTCTCTCTGTCTTTGCCTCTCCCTCTCTTTTTTTTGTAATATCTGCCTGTGGGTCTCAGAATTTGTTCCCATCTGCTGCAGAGGAAGCCACTCTGATGGTGATTGAATAAGGCTCCAATATATAAGACAAGCAAAATATCACTTGTAGTCAATTTTGTTGCATTTCACTGCCCTAGGTTTCCATACCACTCTTCAAATGCACTTAAACTGTAGTTGTCTCACCCTCTATTCCCTCCCTCAATCTGATCTCCCCCCTTGCTTCCCATGTGATCCTCCCATTCCTATCCCTCATCACAACTTGGCTACATTACACCTGTAAAATCTATCTATTCCCCTCTCTCAGGGAGACCCATGAATTTCAACTAGTCATTTCCTGTATGCCCATCCCTAGTGAGTCAATGGATTATAGCTTGTTTATCATTTATTTAAAGGTTAATACCCAGATATAAGTGAATACATACTATATTTAGTTTCTGGGTCTGTGTTACCTCACTTAGTGTCATTTTTTAAATTCCATCCATTTGCCTGCAAATTTCATCATGTCATTTTTTAACAGTTGAGTAATTTTCCATTGTACAAATGTACTGTTAATTTCACCTAAATGTTTTAGGTCAAATCAAGCAGATTCTTTTCTGTCAGACAGTACCATCTCACTAAATTAAGGTTTGAAAATATAGCATCAAACATAGGACATGGTTGCTTTTACATAGTCCAAAAAAAATCTGTAATACTAGGAGGTTTTTAAGAGTTGTATGATTTACATAGAAATTTTGTTTATGTAAGAATTTGGTTAAATATTTTTAAATTATTTGGCAGAACATCTTATCAGGATATATTCAACAGGTGAATCAAACCATATAGGGTGGGGAGCATGTCAAAATCTAGAAACAGGTTAAAACACTGTTGGTTTGAATTTTGCAGCAAACGAATGAACTCCCTCTACCCTTGTAACAAAATGGCTTCTATCCTTAAGATGGAGCCCAGCTGGTCCATTAGTACAACATTTTCTTCATCAATTCTTCTGTTGAGGGAGACCAAAGTTGTTTCCAATTTATTGCTATTATAAATAGAGAAGCAGTGAACATGGTTGAGTGTCCTTATGACAGGATGAAGCATCCCTTGGGTATATGTACATGAGTGGTGTAGCTGAATCTTGAGTTAGATTTGATCTTTTTGAGGAAAAGCTATATTGATTAGCAAAGTGTTTGTAAAAGTTTTAATTCCCACCAGAAATGTAAGCGGTTTTCTCTTGCTCTATATCCTTGACAGCATGAGCTGTCATTTGTATTATTGTTCTCATGGAATCTCAAAGTACTTTTGAATTGCATTTCCCTCATAGCTAAGGATGTTGGGAATTCCTTTCTTAGTCATTTGAGGTTCCTGTACTAGGAATTCTCTGTTTAGATATGTACCCTATTTTTTTCCATGATTTTGAATAGTTTTGCCATTTTTTTTAAATTTTGTTTTACAATATAATTTAAATCTACATATGAACTGCGGATTCATTTGTTCTACCCTCTCCAGCACCCCTCCCCTTCCCCGTAAAACACCCCCCAATCCCATCTCCTCCAGGGCAAAGACTCCCCCGAGGATTGAGATCAACCTGGTAGACTCAGTCCAAGCAGGTCCAGTCCCCTCCTCCCAGGCTGAGCCAAGCGTCCCTGCTTAAGGCCCAGGTTTCAAACAGCCAATTCATGCAATGAGCACAGGACCTGGTCCCACTGCCTGGATGCCTCCCAAACAGATCAAGCCAATCAACTCTCTCACCCATTCAGAAGGCCTGATCCAGTTGGGGGCCCCTCATCTATTGGTTCATAGTTCATGTGTTTCCATTCGTTTGGCTATTTGTCCCTGTGCTTTATCCAACCTTGGTCTCAACAATTCTCGCTCATATAGACCCTCCTCTTTCTCACCAATTGGACTCCCGGAGCTCCACCGGGGGCTTGGCCATGGATCTCTGCTTCCAGTTCCATCAGTCATTGGATGGGGTTTCTAGCGCAACAATTAGGGTATTTGGCCATCCTATCACCAGAGTAGGTCAGTTCAGGCTGTCTCTTGACCATTGCCAGCAGTTGATTGTGGGGGCATCTTTGTGGATTTCTGTGGGCCTCTCTAAAACTTTGCTTCTTCCTATTCTCATGTGGTCTTCATTTATCATGGTCTCCTATTCCTTATTCTCCCTCTCTGTTCTTGATCCAGTTGGGATCTCCCGCTCACCCAAGTTCTCTTTCCCTCGACCTTTGCCCTTCAATATCCCCATTCACGTCCAGACTGTTCATGTAGATCTCATCCATTTCTCTGTCATTGGGCAATCCCGATATCTTTCTTGGGGTCCTGTTTTCCAGGTAGCCTCCCTGGTGTTGTGAATAGCCATCCCGTCATCCTTGTTCCACATCTGGTATCCTTCTATGAGAGTACAGACCATGTTTGTCTTTCTGAGTCTGGGTTACCTCACTCAGGAGGATTTTTTCTAGATCCATCCATTTGCCTGCAAACCTCATGATGTCATTGTTTTTCTCTGCTGAGTAGTATTCCATTGTATACATGTACCACATTTTATTTATCCATTCATCAGTTGAAGGGCATCTAGGTTGTTTCCAGATTCTGGCTATTGAAAACAATGCTGATATGAACATAGTTGAGCAAGTGCTCTTGTGGTATGATTGAGCATTCCTTGGGTATATGCCCAAGAGTGGTATAGCTGGATCTTGGGGGAGATTGATTCCCAAATTTCTAAGAAAGGGCCATATTGATTTCTAGCCAGAGCAATAAGACAACATAAGGAGATTAAGGGGATACAAATTGGAAAGGAAAAGTCAAGCTTTCCCTATTTGCAGATGACATGATAGTATACTTGAGAGACCCAAAAGATTCAACCAAGGAACTGATACAGCTTATAAACACCTTCAGCAACATAGCAGGATATAAGATCAATTCAAAAAAATCAGTAGCCCTCCTATATATATACAACTGACAAACAGTGTGAGAAGGAAATCAGAGATACATCACCCTTTACAATAGCCACAAAT
>CABHPH010146419.1:26894-45431 GCA_902168325.1 Peromyscus nudipes
TTTACATATGTGGGTGCCCTTGTGTTTGGGGCATAAATGTTCGGAATTTAAACTTCATCTTGGTGAATCTTTCCTGTGACGAATATGTAATGCCCTTCTTGATCTCTTTTGAATGATTTTAGTTTGAAGTCTATTTTTTTGGATATTAGGATGGCTACACCTGCTTGCTTCTTAAGACCATTTGGTTGGAAAATCTTTTCCCAGTCTTTTATTCTTAGGTAGTGTCTATCTTTGAATTTGAAGTGTGTTTCTTGTATGCAGCAGAAAGATGGGTACTGCTTTCATATCCATTTTGTTAGCCTGTGTCTTTTTATAGGTGAACTAAGTCCATTGATATTAAGGGATATTAATGACCAGTGATTGTTCATTCCTGTTATCTTTTGGTGTTAGTGTGTGTGTACTTCTATTCTTTGTGGTTTACTGCTGTGGTGTTATCTGTTGCCTGTGTTTTTGAGGGTGTATCTGACTTCCTTAGGTTGGAATTTTCCTTCTAGTGCTTTCTGTAGAGCTGGGTTTGTGGATAAGTATTGTTTAAATCTGGCTTGGTCTTGGAATGTCTTGTTCACTCCATCTATGATGATTGAAAATTTTGCTGAGTATATTAGTCTAGACTGGCATCCATGGTCTCTTAGTGTCTGCATTACATCTGCCCAGGTCCTTCTGGCTTTCAAAGTCTCTATTGAGAAATCAGGTATTATTCTGATGGGTCTGCCTTTATAAGTCACTTGGCCTTTTTCCTTTGCTGCTCTTAGTATTCTTTATTTATTCTGTATGTTTAGTTGTTTAATTATTATGTGGTGAGGGGACTTTTGGGGGGGTCTAGTCTGTTTGGTGTTCTACAGGCTTCTTGTATCTTCATAGGGATTTCCTTCTTTAAGTTGGGAAAGTTTCTTCTATGATCTTGTTGAATATATTTTCTGTTCCTTTGAGTTGGTATTCTTCTCCTTCCTCTCTCCCTATTATTCATAGGTTTGGTCTTTTCATGTTGTCCCAAATTTCTTGGACATTTTGGGTCATGACTTGTTGGCTTTAGCATTTTCTTTAACTGATGAATCTATTTCTTCTACTGTATATTCAATGCCAGAGATCCTCTCTTCCATCTCTTGCATTCTGTTGGTTATACTTGCATCTGTAGTTCCTGTTCATTTACTCAGATTTTTTATTTCCAGCATTCCCTCTGTTTGTGTCTTCTTCATTTTTTTCTATTTCCCTTTTCAGGTCTTGGACTGTTTCCCTCATCTGTTTTTTTGCTTTTTTATGGTTTTCTTTCAAGCATTTTTTGTTTTCTTCTGCTTTATATGTCTTTTCCTCTAGTTTTTTATAGCGTTCTTCCCATTTTTTGTTTGTCTTTTCCTCAATTTCAATTTTGATATCTTCTTTAAAAGTCTCTAGCATCTTCATTATGTTATTCATAAGGTTGCTTTCTTCTGCTTCTTCCATTTTGTGATGTTCAGGTCTTGCTCTGGTCTGGATGGGAGCTCCGGGCCAGATGGAAGCTGGGGACTTGTCTCTGAGTCTCATGAAGTGGTGGGGGTCTTGGCAGGTGGGTGTGGGGCAGAGCATGTAGATTGTAGGGTCTGCCAGAGGGTGGGATCTCTGGTCTGGATGGGAGCTGGGGGCTGGTCTCCAATTCTCAGGAAGTGTGGGTAGGAGGGGTCTCACGTGGATGGGTGTGGGGGCAGGGCATGCAGACTGCAGGGTCTCTGGTGGATGGGAGCTCCGGGCCGGATCTGATTTCTTCTTTTCTTCTAGAGTTTGTAAATGTGCTGTTTAGTTGCTAATACAAGATCTCTCCATTTTTTATTTGTTTTTGTGTAGGCACATAGTGCTATCAACTTGCCTCTTAAAACTGCCTTCTCTTTGTGTCCCATATATTTGGGCATGCTGTGTATTCATTTGCATTGAATTCTACAAAGTCTTTATTTTCCTCCCTTATTGCTATCTTGGCACTTCTTTCATTCAGTAGAGAGTTGTTCAGTTTCCACAAGTTTCTAAGTCTTCTACTGTTTCTCTTATTGTTGATGTCCACTTTTAACCCATGGTAATCTAATAAGATGCAGAGTGCTATTTTAATTTTCTTGTATCACTTGAGACTCCCTTGGTGTCCAAGTATGGAGACAATTTTGGGGAAAGTTCCATGAGATGCAAAAAAGGTATATTCGTATGTATTTTGGTGAAATATTTTGCAAATATATTATAGTTCCATTTGGATTATTATGTCTATTGTCACAGAATATTTGTTTAACTGTATAAAGATGTGTTCCAGTTGTTTAACTATGTAAAGATGTATTGCATTTTTTATGTTATAGAATATTTGTTTAACTATGTAAAGATGTGTTGCTATTTTACCTTTCCTGTCAAAGGTACTTGACTGGTCTAATAAAAAGTTGAATGGCCAATAGCAAGGGAGGATGTTTATGCAGAACTTCTGGGAAGAGAGCTTAAATAAGAGATGGACTTTTTGGCTTGAGGAGGAAAAAAAGAAAGAAAGAAAATGAGATGGGGGAAACATATGGAGAGAGGAAGACACCAAGGGTCAGTCAGCTGACATATATGGAGGAGGCATGAGAGCAGGATATGCAGAATAAAAATCCCCAAGGCAAAACATACATGAACAGAAACAGCTTGAATTAAATTATGAGTTAGTGGGGCAAGCATAAAGTTAAAGGCCAAGTTTTCATAATTAATAAGAAGGAAGTCTCCATGTCTTTCTTTGGGTTCTGGTTGGTGGAGCAAATAAAAGTCCAGCTACATTTGGCACCCAAAATGGGCCCCAAACTTCCACATAGTGTCTGAGAAAGATGAAAAATGAATACAGCTCCTTCAAGAGGTGCTGCTGTGCAGCAGAGCACTTGAACAAGTGGCATGCTAAGTAAAATACCTGGCACAATTTGGGCACCCACTTCAAGGAGCTGGGGCAGATAAATGTAGCTTTCAGTTAAACACTGCTCCTAGTTAAAGACAGTTCTCTGCCAGGCCTGTGGGCTTAAGGCTAGGCTCTCCCAGACCTGAGGAGAGGGTAGAGCCAACCACTAGAGCCCCATAACAGATGACATTGCTGCCATTTAACAGTTTGAGGTTTGACTAATGCAGTCAGAGAACACTACAGGTAACAGTAAAACATGGCAGACAAAAAAAAACACTTTAAATAGGTACAAGGTGCTAAGGTACTTAACAAAAAAAGGAAAATGTTAGAGGAAAAAAAGACAGTCATTGGGAAAAAATAAATAGTTTAAAAATAAAATCTTTAAAGATAGAATAAAGTAATCTGAAAAGAATACGCCACATAAAGATGGGAGATACAAAGGGAGTCTTGGTCTTTTATAGTGCTTTGTTGCCTTTAATTTTTTGAATACTGATGAGCAAAAGACAGATGTTGAGACACATGGCATTGTAGAGGGAACTGCTGAATTAAACCATGCTTAGATACTTTAGGGAAGCCTTAACTTTAATACAGAATTCAGAAAATGTGTTGCATTGGAATAGAGTCTATGCTTTTGTTCCCACAGGAAGTGAAAGGCTGTAGAGTCCTACAAATTTAATAAAGACCAGATTTGACTGGTGGAGACACCCAGAAAATATTGGCTACAGACATAAAGAAATAAATCAAGAAAAGGTAATTTTGAGATGGGTGATGTACATACTGATCCCTTGACATGGAAACAGCTCTCAGAATGGAGGAGCCATGATAAATCTTGCTGGTTACAGAGTCCTGTAGACAAAATTCTAAATGGTCTTATTAAATAAGAAACACAGAGCCAAATACAGAGTTAAAAGCCCAAGATATCCGAGCACTATCAAAGAACCAAGACCACTTATCTTACCACTCACTGCCATCCTTCCTCTGAGAGAGAGACCTTCTTCCCAAGTCTCGTGTTTTATTGCTTTCCTATTCTGCCTTCTCATTGTCTCTAAGTCCAGCCACATGACTTCCTCATCACTGCCTGTCTATACAGACCTCCTGGTCTCTATGATTGGTACTAGGTTTAAAGACTGAAAGGGTCACCATGCTTGGCTGTGTCCTTGACCACACAGAGACTCTGCCTGACATGTGATCAGATTAAGGGCGTGGGCTACCACCACCTGACTTCTATTCCTGGCTTGCTAATGACCTCTGATCTCCAGGCAAACTTTATTTATTAACATACAAATAAAATCAGATTTCAGCACAATTAAAATATCACCACTGAGTCCTCAAGACTTATTATTACATGCCATCCTTTTATATGGCATGGATAGAGATTTGATTTTATAGTCCAAATAAACTTATGAAGTTTACAGATGACTTTTACCTGCTCAAACATAAAGCAAATACATCATCTTTTGTGACCATGTGTCCAATGCATAGTTCATATTTGTGTTAATGCAGACATGTATGTTATCTTTGAAAGTTTGTGTGTTTTCAGAGCAAGGGAAACAGACACCAAAGAAAATGGGTAGCACTGGCAACCCAACCTTTCAAAGTGCCTCTGTTGTGGGTTCATCAGAGTTTTGCATTCAGAATAATTTCAAGGCTGCTAGCTGAGAGGATCCAGCCTCACAAATTATTCTAGCCAGGACTTCAAATAAACCTTGCACTTTCCTATTTTACAGAGACTGGACAACAAACATTACAGCTAGCTTTCTTAGAACTTGACAATTATCTCAATTTCCCAGGGTTCCCTTGCAATGCCATCACTGGTAGACAAAAGGAAGCAGTATAGAGAACACAACACTTATATTCTCAGGAGGTAGGATGAATTTTTTTTGTCATTCAGTGGGTGCCAGGGACCAGCCTCAGCAGATTCAGGAGTCTGAAGGATGGGATGTCTGGAAGGCTTAGTAATGACTAAGAGACAGTGCTCGTGAAAGCTGACAGGTCACTTCAGGCTTCTGTAGTTGCTAAGTATCTTCTGCTACAGCTTCTGCTTTTGCCTTGGTAACCTCAATCTTTTATTTTCATGAGAAAGGGGAAATAGAAAGAAAGAAGTAAATCACCCAATACTGAGTGTTCTCATCATTCCAAAGGTTATTCTTAGAAAATTACCAATATATTCTTCATTATCTTTAATTAAACACAAAAACTATCCCAGGCTTAACACCAAAGCAAGCATAATCTATTTTTATTATTAATGTTTATACAATCTTCTGAGCACTTGACCCAGAGTCAAGCAACATGCAATATTGCAAAAAAGGTAAAAATAAGAACAGTGTTAATGTTCCAGACAGTCATTTCCTTCTCACAAAGCCTGCTCTGACCTCAAGACCCCTGCAGCTGCCTAAGTTCCTTCTCAACCCTCTGCAAACACCAAGCCCCATGACTGGTGGGCCACAATGACCTCAGACAAGAAATTTGCCCCTGTAAGTTAGCAACTTTTGTCCTTTTTATCCCAACAGTTCCAAGGAAGACCTGATCCAATTTTCAGAGCTTTCATGAAAGGAAGCTCACCTTTCCTGGCAGCTCTTTTCAATCTAGGAACCCAATAAAACTTGCAGCAATCACTCCAACCATTGCCACATTGTCTCCACACTCCTTCAAGAGGAATCAAAATATCAGGATTAAAGTTGCCATCTCCCTTTCTGGGTGGAGGCCACCATTTTCCTCCTATTCTAGGTTCCCACACTTTTAGTTTGCCATCCCATCTATATGTTACTCCATCCACAGTCTTGAGCCAATACCCCTTGGGGTCTCAAGTTTTACACAATGCCCTTGGAATATCCTCAGAAACAGAGTTATTCATCATGGCCAATTTGAGTCCAATGTGCTGATACACATCACAACATGTGCCATATTTGACCACACATTTGGTACAGTTTATCCAAGCCTGAAAAGCTTCCTCAGGCTGCAGGTTTTTTCCCATGACCTGTATAACTGCCTTCACCCCAGCCTGGGTGATCATCTCTGTATAATTTCCTGTGAAATTTACTTCACTCCTTTCCTGTGTTACAGAAATCACCATTGATCTAGGAACACAGAACATGAAGATCAGATAGAAGGAAAAGATTAGCATGACAAGAAGTAATTATATGGAGGGGAATGTTACATGTACACACCATAAACCATGACCTTGGGACAAGTAGGCATTTCTGCCTTGGCCATCTAGAGATATGCTAAGCAGGAGATCTGGAGGGGAACACATGGAGGGTTGATGTCCACAATCTCAGGTCCCTCATCTCCAATCTCTGCTGGCAGCACATGTCAGGCATCTTATATGCTGGCCCCAGCAAGTGGGTTATCAACGTTTATAATCTTTTAGTGGGGATATGGGAATATAGGATAACAAGACAACTTTTCATCTCAAATATGTTACATTGATATAGACTTTTGTATATTGATACAAATTTAAGTTTATTTTTGTAACACTGTATATATGCTTCCACTCTTGTTTGAGGTGTTGTACCTGTGCAGCTCATTTAAAAATGTAATGTGGAGCTCTAGTCCTTAAAAGCTATTATTACACACTGTTAAGGATAATTATGAAGTGCAGGTTGTAGTTAGTCATCTGTAACAATCAAACTTGTAGTTATCTAGGTATGTTTTCAAGGTTGAACAGATATATTTTAGATAGACAGGTAATCTTGAAATGCTTCAGAGAGCTACAGAATATGGCATTTAAGATGTTTAATAACCTAAGGCTTTCCATGACACTGAGACACATCTGCTCCTACCTGCATCAATCTACATCATAAAAGGATGACGGGCATCAAAGAACCTCCATATGGAGTTTGCTTTCATTGGAGCAAATATAGCCATTTGGACAAGAAACTTCCCTTGCCTTGACTGCTGACAGTATGTTATACAAACTGGACAAGCAGAACACAAAGGAAAAAAGACTGGCACACTTTGCCAAGATAAGGTTGGACAGTCCATTAAATTTTCTCTTTCACAGAAAAGGCTGTCAGATATTCTAAGCCTGTAGGCTGAAGATGGAATGGATACCCCAAATTTGCAGAGGAACCTTGGATGACTCTTGGGCGATTGTCTAGACAGCCAGATGTCTTTGTCATTTGTATAGTTTCAGCGGTTGCTTGCGCAGCACTTTCTATTTACTCAGTAATATTATTTTCTTCTCAGGTCTCTGAAGGAGTTGAAGATGAGACAGTCACAGGTATAACTTTCCTTGTGACCAAATTCAAAAAAGAAACTCACCAAAGAGGTATAAATTGTATAAATTTGGAGAGACATAAAAGCATAAATTCTTAATATAAGAAAATATTTTGATGTCTAAAAAGAAAGTTTTGGGTTGGTAATACAAGTTGGGATAGAAATTAAATTAGGTACAAACTTTGGATTCACTACGATAGGATAGATAATGGAGAATTTTCTCTGAATATGCCAAATGCAAATACAGTGGATATTGCAAACATAATTCTTACTTGATAATTGTTCTTATTGTATATAGTTTTACTATGTTAAAATTAAACCTTTCCTTTTTATTTAGACAAAAGGGGAATGTTGCAGAATATTTGTTTAAATATGCAAAATGTGTTGCATTTCTTTAACTATGTAAAGATGTGTTGCATTTGTTTAATTTTGTAAAGATGTGTTGCTACTTTACCTTGCCTACCTCAGGCATGTAATTGGGCTAATAAAAAGCTGAATAACCAATAGTGAGGGAGAAGGTATAGGCAGCACTTCCAGGCAGAGAAAGTAAATAGGAGAAGGAATTTTTGTTCCAGGAAGAAAATTAGACAGAAGGAAGGAGGGAGGGAAATGCCAGGGGAAGACAGACAGACACAGAGGAAGCAAGAAAGCAGAACATATGGAATGTAAGAAAGGTAAAAAAAAAACCCTGATGAAAAATGTACATGAATAGAAACAGGTTAAATGAAGACATAAGAGCTAGTGGGACAAGCATATGCTAAAGGCTGAGGTTTGTTAATTAATAAGAAATCTTTGTGTCTTTATCTGGGAGCTGTTTGACAGTCCAAAGAAAAACCTAACTACTATATATTAGTCTAGGCTGGCCTTCACTACTGATCTTTCTTTCTCTGTCTCAAACACAAGCAGGCCTGTTGTCCAAACCTGGCATGTAGAGGCAATAAATAGTCCTAACTTATGTAAGTTTTCCAAGATCTGGTAGTTAATTGTAAAGGCTGACAAACTGGAATAACCCATCCTAAAGATCCACAAAGCTTTCAGTTTTCCTGCCAATGACTTCTCTGGGACTTCAGATCCTTATTTCAAAATCCACTTGCTTCCTGACAGGAAAAAAAAACACCAGACTACAATTCACAGGAAGATCCCAATCCCTTGCATTTGATGAGGTGTTTTTATTTATTTTATCACTCCAAATTTTATTCAGAAACCCACCTATGTTTTGTTGTTGTTTTTAAAAATCCCAATGTACTTACATGTCAACCAACTACAACACTGTCTAGTAGAGCATGGTAAGAACAGCTCACTCAGAAACACCCCGATCTCTGGCTGCCTCTGGACTGCCTCTTGCCATGCACTAGTCTTGTAAGCACTATGTTAGAGGTCCTAACTCCAGCTCTCTATAGAAGTGTTCTAATTCTAACCTGCTTCTGCTACTCTAAGCACCCTCTTCTTTCAATATTTTCTATGCTTTTTTCCAGGTTGCCCCACTCTCTGGGTCCTGATGTCACCTATAAAATAAGGACAATGCCAATCAGCCATAGTTGTTCACATGTTCTTTTTATTCAAGGGTTTACTCACAGGCAGTATTTAAAGTCACGCTTTTTAAATTAAAGGCCAAAACTACAAACTTTTGCAAATATGACACAGGCCAAGGTTGAGCATGTGGATAATTTAAACACTCTTTATCCTGGAGTCCAAATCTGTAACACAGAATCCACAAGATCAATACCATTCAGAACAAACAACTGAGATATCACAGGTGCTGGGTTAATTTGTCAATAAAGAGAAATGTCAGTTTCAATCTGGCAGAGAATGAAACCAGCAACTAGTTCTGTGGCAGAGCATCAGCTGTGCTTCAGAACTTTGCCTGGAAAGTCTCTTTCTCCATCAGCAAATCTGCATATCTCTGCTGAAGCTCTTTCTCTCGTTCCTGTTGCTGCTGCACATCTCCTTTTAGACACTCTAGCCTCCTGGAAAGAGCAGAGTCTTCACATTTCTTGAGTTCTTCAAAAGTTCATAGCTCCAAGGCAGCCTATTCAATTTGGTCCCAAATGTCATTCAAATGTTTTGTGAGCGCCATAGCATGAGACTGGTAACTGCCAAGCAAAATTTTCATCTTCATTTCCATCTTTACAGCTCTCTTGGCTTCTGTTGTCATGTGACCCCTGTTTATCTCAAGTCTCTTTCCAAGTGATTCAATTCTGTCCTTTTTGCTAGCTAGATTAGCCCTTGTGTATGAGCTCTGACTGGGAAGATACAGGACTTGACTTAGCATTCTTCGCACACCTGGTTGTAAGCTTCACTGGAGAGTTCTCCATGGCTCATTCCTTGTTTTACCACTTCCATCTGTTCTCCCAGAACATCCTGTGCCTTTTTCAGTTCTTTGGAGAACTTCTCATAAGGGATTTGCTCAAGATAGGTAATGTGCTCTGAACTGTTGGTAGCAAATCCAACAGTTTTTCCTTTTCTATTTCCAGATGACTCATAGGGGTGATGTAGAAGGTCGTAATGAAGCACAGTCATCATTTCTTTTTGATCAATTCTTCACTCTTCTGTAAGTCGGTTAGAGGTGAATCTACATGTAAAGATCTTAAAATAGTTTCATTTACTTTAGACGGTCTTGGTAGATTCCTCTGAACAGCTTTGCGAAATTGTTTCATTTCCTTTACACACTCAGCATCTCGTATGGCCTGCTTGCGGGCATCCACATCGGCAGCATCTTCAAGGTAGTTATCATTGATTTCCTGCTCTCCTAATCCCTTCTCAGCATTTTCTGAAGAATTTCAAAATCATTCTTAGGCACAGGGAGGCCCAACAACCCTAGATGGAGATGTTCACAAGATTCTCTTTCCATCTGCTTCACAATAGAGGGGTCACTGTAGTCTGACCTTCTACCCTCTGGATTAATGTTTAACTTGTCTCTAAGTGCTATTGTACCCCGAGTGACATTAGAAACTGACTTGAGTGTTGTTCCAATTTGAGGAGTTAGCCCTTCAGCTCCATTAGAAAGAGTACTGAAAGGGATAGAAAGAACTGTATTTGGTTTCTGTACCCCTGTTGATGTGGGGTCACACCAGAGAAGTCACTCTCATGTAGTGGTATACTAAACCTACCTTTCAATGGAGTGTCCAAATTGGTCAAGGTCATGATGTTCTGGGCTTCCTGCAGAATCCTGTCTTTGGAGGCCATTGTTCATGGTGTTCTCACCAATGCTGTTCTTTGAGATTTTGTAGTTAGACAAGAGAGTGCTGGAAGCAGTGTTTGTTATTCCACACTCCTCTGCAGTCTGCTGAGCAACTTCACTGGCCTGGCCCAACTTGACAACTTCCTGGAGTTCTGCATCTGAAATCTGAGGAGCAGGCAGCACTAACTTGCCTCTCTTTTCAGGAAACTCAGAGGCAACAAGTGTTTGAAGAATAGCTGATGGTAAATCTGATTCTTTTTTTCCTTTTTAAATGCTCTTTGTCTTTTCTTCTATCTCTTCCTTCTTTTTCAGATCTTAGTTCCCCATCAAGATCCTGCTGTCATAAATTCCTGAAATCTGTATCAAGGGCCTGGTAATTCTCCCCAGAAGTATCATAAAAACCAAGAGCAGACTTTTTTGCAAATGGGATTTCAGCATTGTAATCAAGTCCTTCCTTCTTTTTCCTTTTCTTCTGAATATCTATGCCAGCTGCTCGGAGCTCTCGTCTTTTTTGGAGGGCAGCAAGGTGCCTTACTTCTTCTAGCAGCTTCTCTTAGCCTTCTTTTATTGAGTATTGGGCAGGCAGGCTCAAGCATCAGAAAGCATCTCAAGTTCATCTTCATCTATATCAATTGGATCTGGCCAAGCTGGTTTTGTTTCTGGATTTGGATCTATCTGTCCAGGTTTAAGTTTCCTGGGGTCATCTGTTGTTTCCTTTCCATTGTCCCTTTGGGCAGCTTTGTCCAGAAGAAATTCATAGTGTTCCAAGCACTGGGCTGCTGTTCTTCCAATGACTGGAACAATGGTCCTCCAGTAGGTTAGCATCAGCTTGGTCAAGTGTAAGAGTTTTTCCTCCTCTTCTCTAGACCATTCAATTTTTTTAATACTTGGGTCCAGCCATTCATACCATCTGGCTTTGCACTGCTTTGCTGATTTCCTATGCAGCAATGAGGTAATCTTAGATCACTGGATTTTCCCTATTTCATTACTGCTGCTTTCAGAATTTCATCCTTGGTATTTCTCCACACGCCCCCTTTGATCATAATCCGAGGGATCTTGACAGCAGAGAAACCTGCAAGTGGGCTGAGAGGAGCTTCAAAATGTAGTAAAGGTGATTTGTTTTCCACAGGAAGCTATTGCCCAAATTCTAAATGGTCTTATAATACAAAACCTGAAACCAGATATTGGGGTAAATGGTGAAAGATGAGAGACAAAGGAACCAGCCACTAGAGAAACTTCTCACCACTACCAAATCCTCAGGCCTAAAAGGTAGGAGATCCTATGTCCACACATCCTCAGACTGCAAGCCTCTGAGTCCTCAGCCAAACAACTTCACGTTCCTGTCTCCTCAGGTCTTATATACCTTTCTCCACCCAGCCAAATCACTTCCTTTCTAGTGCTGGGATTAAAGGTGTGTGTTCTTCCAAATACGAGTAGCAAAGGCATTAAATCTCAAGTGCTGGGATAAAAGGCATATGACTCCCAAGTATAGAGATTAAAGATGTGTGCCACCACTGCTTGTCTCTTTCTCTCCTAGACTTGACTCAATCACGTGTAATCCAGAGTAGCTTTGAACTTATGGAGATTCAAAGTATCTCTGCCTCCAGAGTACTAGGATAAAAGGTATGTGCCACCTCTGCATACCCTCTATATTTAATCTAGTGCCTGGGTGTGTCTTCTGATCCTCAGGCAAGCTTTACTAGATACACAATATATCACCACTTGACTCCACAATACCTTTGTTTTTTTTCTTTTTTGTTTTTTGTTTTTCAAATATTATTACTTGTCAATGCATGCATGCATGTATGCACTACCTAGGGCCGGGAAGGCAAAGAGGCTTGAGGATATCCTGGGAGTGAAACTACAGATATTTGAGATCCTGCATGTGTTGCTTGGAACTGAACTCAGGTCTTCTGCAAGATTAGCAAATGATCGTAACCATTGACCTCACTCTGCAGTCCATAGGGTAATAATGGTTTTAAATCATGTGTGGGAACTATTGCCACAGCCCATGATGCAGAGTCCATTGAGATGTTCCTTTTGTTTAGTGTATATTAGAGGTCAGGGTAGACTCCGGCAACATGGAAACTGACTCTCAGGGGAAACTCTATTCTAGGGACACTGCACGTAACTTCTGTACTTATATGGAAGCGCAGAACTCAAAAAATTATTATAAAGCCATATATGTATTCAATAAATTCTATGAAGCACGCCACCACTGAACTATATCCCAGCTTTCTTCTTTAAAATAGTTTTTTGTGTCTGTCAGCACTCATAGCTCACTGAAGGGGTGTAGATGTCAGAGGAGGACGTGGAGATCTTGTTTGTGCTCCCATCCTGTTAGTCCCTGTGATGGAACACAGGTCACCAGCCTGTGTGGCAAACTCCTTTTCTGGAAGATCCAGCTCCTGTGGTTCCCTCTCTCCTTCTACATTTCATTTTGACACAGGGTCTCACTAACTTGCCAGACAACCCTGATTTCTTGTAGTCTGGCTTCTTCAAATTTGAGAGGCTGGCATTGCAGACCTGTAACCCAAGTCCTGTGTTCTCAGCTTCTGAGGAATATCCACATTCTTCTACACTGCCCTCTTTTGTCTCTAGCCATGATTTCCTCCCATGACTTAATCCTTTGACAATTTCTCTCCTCTTTTTCTTGACTCCTCAACACTGGAGACTGAACCATAGACTTGATCATAGTGAAAATGAAAAGGATGTCCTACTCACAGAAAGTTCTTTTCTGTGTCCCCTTTTATGAAGTGAAAAGTTCAGATCACATACACGTGGTTAACCTCAAAGTCATTCTGTAGCTCAGACTGTCCTTGAACCTGCAGTTCACCATGAATGAGTTAACTGTGAAGCCTTGTTTTTAGAACCTTGTTGTTTTATTTTTATGGTTAGTGTGGCTATCTTATACACAACTGTAATTTTTATTTACATTTTTATTGTTTTTATTGAATTAATTTAATATTTTAATATTAAACTTGTACATTTCTTTCTATTGTAACACTTCTCCATCAAGGATTTTGGACCCTGCTTTTTGGGACATGATATGACTTACACTGTTGGCTGATTTGGAGCTGGATGAAGATATTATTTGTGTATGCTCAAGCTATGCCCAGCATAGAAGACAGTTTACTTCCTGTTGCTTGCAGATCAAGATGACAAATTCTCAGCTCCTTCTCCCGTACCATGTCTGCCTGAATGCCTCCATGCTTCTACCATGATGATAATGGACTAAAACCTGGAACTGTAATGCTTTCCTTTATAAGATTTGCTATGGCATTGGTGTCTCTTCATAGCAATAGAAACCATAACTAAGACAGAGGGTCTAAAGAAGTAATACCAAGTGTGTAAATGCAAATTGTTAAGGTCTAAGGATGTGAATACTTAAGTTTTGAAGGTTTAAGAAAGTGATTTAAAGTGTGTTAAGGTAATGAGAATTGTTGCATATTTTTCTCTCTTTCTATGCTATTGTTTTACAAAGATTTTAAGGATAAGAGTTTTAACATTAATAGATGGAGTTCTGATAAGCTGTTAATCTATGCCTGATAAAGTAATGACTGCTATCATCATAGTCATAAGCTCAAAATTTAAAATTCCCTTTATTGTTTTCTAGGTATAGACTCAAAAGTCCTTCTCATTGTGCTGAAAACATCTCATTCTAAACTTTATATATCCATCCATCTGGACAGAGGAAAAAGTGTTCATGCTTTTAACCCAAAACAATAGCTTTTGTAATGACTCTAAAGCATGAGCCTACTTTAGATGTTTTACATATACCTGTTAACTGCTTTCTCTACAGTAAGTACTTCAGTCCAGATTATAATCAGTGGCAATGCTAATACACCAAAAAACTTTTATTTCTTTTCGTAAACTTTAAAAAATTCATGTAAGCTTCAATGAGTCATGACTTGGATCCACGTGTCACAGGTCAAACAGACTCCAGGTATGTACTCCTCTCAATCAACAGCTTAAGCTTCTCCACTTACCTACTGTCTATACTTAAGTATAGTACCTCTCTATCTATGTATCTATCTATCTATCATCTATCTATCTATCTATCTATCTATCTATCTATCTATCTATCTCTGTCTCTCTCTGTCTCTCTGTCTTTCTCTCTATCTCTCTCTGTCTGTCTCTCTCTGTGTCTCTCTCTGTCTCTCCTCTCACTGCTACCCCTAGTCTTCAGTCTACTTCCACATCCCAACTACCAGGAGCATGTTTCTGGAAGTTTCAAGGGTATACCCAAGAAAAAGATTTTCCCCTTAGCTCCTTAACTTTACCTTATTTCTCTATTCTATGTCTGCCCAATTAGATTTCTAATCACTTAAAGGCTGTCAACTGCTACAAATTAAAATGAGCTAGCCCTAGACTTGCTGAAAACCAATGTAAGCTAGACGCTTCTGATGGAATTTACAGATGGGTTTGAACCACAATTTTGAGACTGCTCAAAAGCTGCCTGCATTTTGCAAGTCCCAGGTGGTCATACAGAACCTAGGAAGCCTACACTCCTCTCCTTCCTCCCAATCTTTAGTCAGCACTCCAATCTGCCCAAGTCCTGACAATGTCCTAATTTCAGCTAAGAAGTAGTTACAGAATAGATTACATCATCATCAACAAGAAGACTGATATGTCAGGCACAAAAGAAACTCAGGACAAATGGCTAACTGTGGTGCCTATTAGAATAATAAACTGCATGCTGGCCTCTAAGCACTCTGGGCAAGTACCTCTTACAGAGTCTACTCAGATATCTTGAATCCTGGCTCCTCTCAGCTCTTTGCTCTACCCTAAACTTCTCCATATCATGGGCTTCCCTTCCCCAGCTTCTGATTCCTATATATTCCTGATATTTTGACTATGCACATCTTGGCTCTCTTAGCCTTCTTGCCACTCTCTCTCTCTTAACTCCTCTCCATTGCTTCTCCTTTCTTGCTCCCTATCTCATGGCCTGGCCTATTCTGCTGGCTATGTTCAGTCTACTACTTTCTCTCCCTGCTCTGAACTCTTCCAGGTGCCCTTGGCTGTATTCTCCATCATGTCTATCCAAAAAACCTCCCGTTTAACCATAAAAGTAAAGAGGATAATGCGTTCTTTTCCAGTGTGAACATCCAGATTTAAATATAAGTGTGTCTTTATGACATGCAAGAAGAGGTGACTATGTGGGATCAGAAAGCACTAACAGGAGCAAAAGGACAGGACTGAGCTGTAGAGGAGAAATACTGAGTAAATTACAATGATGTGCATGTCTGTATCAAAGTTTCCTAATGTAACCCATTATTTTACACACCCAATAAAACTATAAAAAAAGAAAAAGTGAAATACGGGTATAAAATACTGATCCAAAATATAAGTTGATAAAGGTCTTACTACACCTTAGGCTATTTGAATGAGGTTTAAATGTCTTTATGAATACAATTTATTTAATTTGCCCCAATGTCACAGAGTAAAAATTTCTTAAAGATTCTTGTAGTGTTTCCTTATGTTTAAAATATTATAATGAGTGCCTTAAGCTGGAATTCCATGAAGCATATTGGAGTTAGTGATAAGGTATAACAAACCACTAATAAAAGAAGCAAATATTGATGACTCAAGACTCCAAGACTCAGGGCTGGAGAGATGATTCAGAGGCAAAGAACACTGTACTGCCCTTGTAGAGGACCTGAGTTCAATTCCAAGACACAAAGCAGGAGACTTATAGGACATGTAACTACAACTCCATGGAAACCAATGCATTCTTCTGACCTTTGAAGACACTGTACACAGAAATACAGAAACACACACACACATACTCTCATATACACACATATACATGCACGCGCGCGCACACACACACACACACACACACACACTCACACACACACACTAGAATGACTATTACCACCACTACTACTGCTGCTACTACTAATATCTTAAAAAAATAACTCCACATTTCCATAACAGGATTTATTCTGTGACTGCATCCAGGCATTCACATGTATAAGAACAGGAAAATAAACCCCTCTGTCCATATATGATTTAAAAGTGTTAAGAAATTATTCCCACAGAAAAAAAACCCTGTAGGAAAACCAGCCATTTTCTCCTGGAATATTTTATCAAAGGCTTCAGTTGGGCTACTGTGAGGTGGTTCACCCAGTCCCAGTCATACCTGGAAAATGTTAAACAGACACATAGATGGGTTAATGATGATCTCAACAACTCAGTTCTTCCTTAACATGCTCTTACCATCTGCTTGACAAGAACCACAGAGTTAATAAAGTGGAAGTACCAGTCACTTACTGGAGAACACATCTTATGCCTTGAAACCTTCTACCTCTATGGCAATAATGTAACCCCTTCTCCTTTCCCACCAGAGCAACAGCTTTAACACCTGCTCTACCTTTCAGATGTTGAGATTATTCCTGCTTGCCACTGCACCTGCTTCCATCACATTGTCCAACCCAACAGAGTTTCTTATCTCAATTATCCAAACAGACTTCAATTTTTCTTTCTACCTTTTAGGGTTTACTTACAAAAGTTCTGCAAAGCATGCAAGCAACTTTTAAAACGTCTTTTAATGTTAATTTTACTTATGTGTGTGTGTGTGTTTGTGTGTGTGTGTGTGTGTGTGTGAGTGCACATGAATACAGGTGCCTGCAGAGGTTTGAGGCTTCAGATCCCCTTGAGCTGGAGATACACACTGTTGTGAGCTACATGCCAATCACCTTGATGCTTTCATCAGATGCAGGAGACCCAGCAACTGCCAACTGGGAACATCCCCAGATTTCTGTTTTCAGTCAGTGTGGTGCTCGGAAATGTATGAAGATCTACATGATCTTTTCACCATACATTTTTACCGTATCTTGGTTCTTATCACTCCATTCTAATATGTCTTTAGTTTTGACATTAGAGATGTCAAATTGTCCATATGCTCGCAGTGCATTGTGTTTTCCTTCACCCTAGACTGCTGATGTCTTCCATGGAGTCACTTCTTGTTCTTTGGCTTCCTAATTTATGCCACTATGGTCACATCTTCATATCTTCCCTCCATGTAGGACTCTGCAGGCCAAATCCTTGCTGTTTTTTATTTCATAACTGTGACACTTAGTTGAATTTTCTTTTTGTAAAGATGCCTGAAATATGTATTCAATATATTTGATATGTAGAATATTTCTTACATCACCAAAAGATTCCTTTATCAAAGCATATCAGACATATAAAGTTTACTTAGTATGGAATTTTTGAAAGTTTTCATGAATGAGTGAGGATGGTACTAGCCTTGTTCCCATTTTTCAGATGAGGAAAAATTAGTTATTGAGATGTTATGCAGCATAATAGTGATGGATGTGGATTTGAAGCAAAAATGACTGAAAGCAGAAGTCATATTTTTCTTACCACATTATATTCCTTATGTATCACATAAGTTATCTTTAAAATTCCCAGCGGTATTTTAAAGAAAATATACAAAGTCTTCATAATTAAATGGTAATTATTGATACATAATATTCAAAATTATCCCATTAATTGATATGACTATAAGGGTGTCATCTCTTAAGATGGGAACCTATAAGTATCCATTGCTACTGTCAGCTTCATTACTATATTCATTATTAGAACAAGTTTTGTTACTGTTTCCCACAGTACTACTGGCTCCTGTAAAGCCAGAATGGATATCAAGCTACTAGAAAATCAGCAAATTTAATTATGCTGCTCACTGGATTGAACCAGCCCAGACAAGAGAAGCATGTGTTTGCAGGTACACACATGAAGATTTAAGTCCAATTATGTCAAAATCCTGTGCACCTAACAAGCATATATTTTTCTTCATTTGTTCTTTCTGAAAATCTACTCAAACTCCATTGTGTTAGGGGACAAGATAACCCTAATGCTTAGTGGCATAAGTCTTGTTGGAAAGGAACTTCCTCATAGTTATGAATGCTTCAGATCTCACAAAAGGTTGTTGTCCAGTCTTCCATGGTTTTTTATTGGCCTGCAGATTGTGGGCTTTCTCTCTAGGTCTTCTTCCCTCTGTGTCTCAGATTAATGCCTTCTCAGGACACCAGTGAAAATGATTAATTGTAGCTAGAGTTTTCCTGCCTGGCCCACGGTCAGGATAAATCTCTTTCACCTGCCAGTCCCACAGCCGCTCAGACCCAACCAAGTAAACACAGAGACTTATATTGCTTACAAACTGTATAGCCGTGGCAGGCTTCTTGCTAACTGTCCTTATATCTTAAATTAATCCATTTCTATAAATCTATACCTTGCCACATGGCTCGTGGCTTACCGGCATCTT
>CABHPH010146420.1:1105-11924 GCA_902168325.1 Peromyscus nudipes
CCCCCCCCCCCCCCCCCCGCCACACACACAGGGTTTCTCCATGTTGCTCTGGTCATCCTGAAACTCACTCTATTGACCAGGCTGGCCTTGAACTCATTGATCCATCCACTTGCCTCTGCAGAGGTATGTGTGTGTGTTATTTTTCTTACTAGCTTGTGTATGCAGAATTTTTTTTAATTTATTTATTTATTTATTTATTTATTTGTGTGTGTTTTTCCACACAAGGTTTCCCTGTGTAATCCTGGCTATCCTGGAACTCACTTTGTAGACCAGGCTGGCCTCGACGAACTCACTGAGCTCCTCCTGCCTCTGCCTCCTAAGTGCTAGGATTAAAGGCATCGGCCACCAATGCCCGGGTTAACAGTATTTTCTATGTTCAACATTATTTTTCTTCTAAGTAAGCTGTTTTGTTCATGTTGGGGTTTCTCTCTCATTCAGGCAAGGTTCCCTTAAATACCCAATGTTTCTTAGATCACATATTAAAATTAGTGGTTCAGTGTGGTGGTGCATGCTTTTAATCACAGGCTGAGGCAGGTGGATCTCTATGAGTTCAAGACTTGGTCTACATAGTGAGTTCTAGGCCAGGAACTATGAGTGAGATCCCATTTTTCTTAAAAAAAAAAAAAAAGGAGGAGGAGGAGAACGGATAGTCTCAGGCGTTTGTTAGCAGAGTTGAGCTCATTTTCCCTTAAGTGGGTGAGTAGGATGAGCCACTGATGCGACCCTGGAGGCCTCCCTAGCATATACCCAAGTGCACCCACAGGAAAAGCTGGGGTCCAACATTGCGTCATTTTTCTATGTTTCTACTTGAACCTTCTTCTTTCCGTTCATAGCAGTGTGTAGACAGCTTTGCAGCGCTCTGACAAAGTACTTGATGTAAATGACGGGAGAGGAAGGATTATGATTCTGTTTTTTGCTCATACTTTCAGTATATCCGTCCATCATGGTTGTGGTGGAGCAGGGCAGCTCAGGTCGTGGGGGCCTGGAAGCCATGAGCAGGAGGGGAGAGGAAGGCGGAGGCCTGTGCTCCAGGCTCCTTCTGTCAGCTCAGGTTTATTCCGCCTGAGCCCCGCCTACATGGCTTGGTAATGCCCACATTCAGGGCTGGTCTCCTCCACTGCTAGCCCTCCCCTGAAATGTGCTGGGGGGCACCCACAGGCTTTACTAGTCTCCTAGGTGCTTCCCAACCTAATCAAAGTGAAAACTAAGATTATTCATCATCGGCCGGGTGGTGGTGGCGGATCTCTTGATTCGAGGCCAGCCTGGTCTACAAAGTGAGTTCGAGGACAGCCAGGACTGTTATACAGAGAAACCCTGTTTACAAAAACAAACAAAGAGACAGATTATCTATCATAAATAGTTTGAACTCACCCTACGGCTTTTTTCCAGCCTTCTGTCTCTCTCTGGTCCTGTGGCCGCTTATTTAGAAGTGGTTGCCTCTAATTCCTCTGGGTACACAGTGCAGGGGCTGGCGTGGTCATGCACCCTGAAGATTCTGAAGGCTTGTGGGGAACAGGTCTCGTGGTGTATTAACTTGGCCTGTGCCAGAGTTGGGGTTGAGCTTCTCACCTCTGGTTTCTCCTGAATTCCCATCTCCTCTGCTCTATGTCCTCTGGAGGCATACAGAAACATCTCTTCTCTGTGCTGGTTATGAACATACAAGCGGACTCACAAAGGGTCTGGAAATGGAAACCTGCCCTACAGGCTGCGAAGTTTTTGTTTTTTGTGTTTCCTACAAGAGCGTCCCACACTGTGAGTGCCTCAGAAGACTGCTTTCCCCTTTTAACTGCAAAGCTGACTTGGTTACAAAATAATTCTTTCCTGTAAGAATCAGTTTGGGTTGCTCTCTAAATATAACTTTGCCCTTATTTCTCAATTCTTTAATTTTATTTCCATCATCTGAACTATTTTATTTGTTAACATTTGGCCTCTAGTTATGTCAAACTAAAGATGAATAAGCCATTTCCTCACGCAATGTAAGTAAGTATACGTTGGGCTGGGGATATAGTTGAGGGATAAAGGGCTTGCTTACATGCGCAGCCCTGGGTTTATTCTCCAGCACTGCCAAAAACCAGACCGAAAACGCTCACAAAAACATGTTCTTTCTCTGATGGACTGTAGAATGTTCCAGGAGTTTGGAACATTCCGCAAATAATTTAGACAAATTATTTCTTTCTCCTTTTGTACAATTTCTTTATTACTCTTAATTTATATACTTGCTTAATTGTTTACATAAAAATAAAATTACCTTTGTTTCTTTTTTGTTATTGTCTTTTTTTTTTTTTTTTTAAAGATTGGATCTCTCCATGTAGCCCAGGCTGGCCTGGAACTCAGAGATCCTCCTGCCTCTTCTTCCCAAGTGCTGGGATTAAAGGCGTGTGCACCACACCCAGCTAAGAAATTGCCTTCTAATAATAGCACTGAGCCAAGCACAGGCAACCGTACTTCAGAGGCCTTGAGTGGGCCACAATCCAGCCCCACACCGCCTTGCTGCCAGACCTCTGGCAAACCTGGTGATTCATCTGTATGAAGAGCATGGTATCTGAGTCTGACTTCACGTTTTTGGGGGGAGGGTTGTTTGGAAAACACGTAATTTAATTTCTGTAAGGTGATCAGAATACTGGTTGAATAGAATGATCCCCATAGGCTCAAGTATTTGAATACTTAGTCACCAGGGAGTGGAACTCTTTGATAGGATTAGAAGAATTAGGAGGTGTTGCCTTGTTGGAGGAAGTGTGTCACTGGGGGGTGGGCTTTGAGGTTTCAGAAGCCCAAGCCAGCACAGCTTCCGCTCTCTGCCTATGGATCAGGATGTTTCACTCAGCTGCTCCTATAGTGTCCGCCTGCATGCCGCCATGCTCCCCGCCATGATGCTAATGGACTAACCTCTGAAACTGTAAGCCAGCCCCCGATTAAATGCTCTCCTTTATAAGACTTGCCATGGCACTCATGGAGTGCCTTGCATGAGGGACGCCATGACCGGTCTGGCAACACTACCAAAAACTGGTCTAAAACTGAAAAAGTAAATAGACGTGAAAGTGCTTTGTAACTGTTGCGAGTATATTAGATTTTGGTCCACACACACACATACACATTTCTCAGGTTACTGTCCTAACAAATTATTCCCACTTAAAACATCTTCTCTTCACCCTTGTCCTCCCGTTTCCCATCGTGACATCTTTCTGTTCCCTGCTGCCCCTCTGCTTCAGCGCTTTAGTTTTATCCTTTAACCCTTTCAGGTCTGGATAATGATTAGGAAGAGGACTGAGCAGGAGTGTGGCAGCACATACTCTAATCAGTGGGTTTGTAGATCTGAATGAGTGGCTTCATCTCTGACAAAATCACCCGAGGAATCTCCTAAAGGAGGGAAACTTTCCTTTGGCAAAAGGCTCCAAAGTCTTCAGTTCAGTTTGGCCCCATGCTGTGGGCCTGTGGTGGAGCTGAAGGTCAGGGCCAGGGACACACAATGAAAACCTCACCTCTCGGAGGCTGGGAAGGAGAGAGGAGGGGGAAGGGAGGGAGACCAGATAATACCCTTCAACTGGATTTCATCTCCTACACCTGGGGACAACGTACTTGAATGGTTCTGGCTCAGGTTGTTACCTGGGTCACAGCTGAGTGAGTCTGAATTGCGGCTGGAGAATTACGGTTATTGGCAGTCCTTGGTCCCCCACTGGTCAGGGATTCAGTTTTTTACCACAATAGGGCAGTTTTCCTCTGCCAGAGCTAATGAATAAATAAAGAGATGGCAGGGAGATGGACTCAGGGTCTGTTTATAAAAGTGAGAAACTCATTTTTTTTTTTTTTTTTTGGTTTTTTGAGACAGGGTTTCTCTGTGTAGCTTTGCGCCTTTCCTGGAACTCACTTGGTAGCCCAGGCTGGCCTCGAACTCACAGAGACCCGCCTGGCTCTGCCTCCCGAGTGCTGGGATTAAAGGCGTGCGCCACCACGCCCTGCGAGAAACTCATTTTTGCCGTATGCTGCTGCTTGTATGAGCTGATCCTGGCTCAGTGTGGGAGGGACTCCATAAAGGTGTGAGTTGTTGGAGTCAAGGATGGAGAGGCCGAGTGGGAGACTCGCCACCAGAGACAAGGAAACACCCAAGAGTCAGGATGCAGTGGTTGGACCAAGGTGCTAGCAATGGGGTGGTGTGAGGTGGTCAGGTTCTGTAGGGAGTCGGCAGGTAAAACCAGCGGGATTTTTCTGTTGCAGTGAATATAAGAAACTAAGACGTCAAGGATTCGAAGTGTTAAAACAGCAAGAGTGGCATTACTATCTGCAGAGATAAGGAAGGCTGAGGGCTGCCGGGACTTGAAGGGTGTGGTGGTTGGTGATGAGGTCTTTGGCTTTCCCACCTTATCTTGTCTATTCTAATCTTTGCCTCCTTTAGAGGCCATTGCTCCCTGATTAGTCTCTCATTTAATCTAACAGCTCACCACAGACAGGAAGCTGAGCTGTGGGCAGGTGATAGCCATTTAGCGCGGTGCCAGGGTCTGAATTCACTACCATCTCGTGCACCAGTTTTTCATAGATAACTGACATGTTTTAGAAGGTCTGTATTAGATGTTTCTTGAGCCTAAGTGTCTAAGGTCCATCTGGATTTCTAGAAGTGTTTACCAGGGAGAGACACATGGTGGAAATTGGTGCTTCTAGAAGGAAACCAAAGGCTACGCCAGTGAAGGGGGGTGTCCAGATCTTTGTAGTGATGCCGCAAAGGCTTGGGAACCCAAGGTAGATCAAGAACAGTGCGGAGGCTGCTGCAGGGTTTTTGTTTAGGGGAATGCCACTTCGTCGGTGTCCTTGGGCCCTTTTTGTGCTGTTGGGAATCTGTGTACTGAAAATTTAAAGGTAGCTTGACAAAAGGAAACTCTGAGGGACTAAATAGGGAAGCTTCTGAAGTATGTTCTGAAGGAGAGGGAGGAGGGAGGGAGGAGGGAGGGAGGTAATGTGCGCTCAGGCCAAGAGTTAAGGATGGGGTCTTCAAGGCATGGCAGAGAAAGAGTTTAATTCTCCATATTAAGCAGTATAGGGCACAAATTCTGACAAACTGGGACCAGATGATGAGAATAAATATCAGGTGGAGGAGTTTGGACCTGATCAAGGCAGTACGGACTCATACTACATTCTAGAAAATGGTCTTCCATGAAGATTATTTCACCAGATTCCCACCGAGGAGGGGAGTTCTGGAGAGATTAATGAGAATGTCGTGTCTGGATCTGGTGACTGACTTAAAATGGACATGGGATTTTAGAGATGAAGATGTCATGGGTTATGTTTTGTGAGCCCCTCAACAAAGTCCGCATGAAACTTTCCTAACCTGCTCCAAGGCAGGGGAAGGCTGTTGCTGGCAGGAGGTCCAGAGTTCTGGTAGCCGGCTCCTTTCCCCCTGCAGCCCATGACTCAGTTCTCAGCCCTGCTGCCTGCCCTGTGTGGGCAGAACCAAGTAGTGGGTCACAGGAATCAAAAGCAGGTGTGAGTGGCCTGAATGATGCTGTGAATGTTCGAAGCTTGCCTACATTTTTTTTTTCCTCAAAGAGAGACCCAGAGGTCAAGTTCACATTTGCTCAGAGTGTGCAAGGCCACCCAGACTGTAAACCCAGAGGCTTAAGAATTAGCTGAAGCAAGCCCAGCAGTGGTGGTGCACGCCTTAAGCCACACTCTGGGGAGGCAGAGGCAGACGGAGCTCTGAGTTCAAGGCCAGCCTGGAACTGGACAGCCAGGGATGCAGAGAGAAATCCTGTAAGAACTGACTGACACAGAATTAGAATTGTCTTTCCCAGTGAATGGTGATAAAACTTTAGATAAACCTTTAGAAGGTACTTCTTAAAACACACACACACACACACCCAAAAAAGAACATTTCTAGCTGGTCTATGCACTTTTCATTTCTTTGTAGTAGTAAGTACATTTTTCTTCTCAGCACATTAGAGAGATGACCCTAATTTTATCATTCTACAGTGTTCTGTACCAGAAAGAACATGATTTCTGAAGAATAAAACATGGCGTTGCACAGTTAAAGGGGAGAACATAACAGGCCCTTGTGTTATCAAAAAAAAAAAGTGTGATTTCCTAGATTTTTTCCCCCTCTTTGTCATGCAAGGATTCACTAACAGTTCCCTCCTAGGGGAGACTTTGGTTAAGCCCCCGAAGTCACCAGTGAGCTGTGCCAGGAACAGTGGAGTCTCCAGGAAGGAGTTGGAGACTGAGGAGGAAGATTGAAGAAAAATCTGTACAGCAACAGGCCTTCACTTCCTGCTCCGTGTTTAGAATGAGCCAGCGTTAGCCACGCCCTCTTCCGCACAGCAGAACACGCTCTTCCCAGACAAGCTCTTCCCAGACACAGCACCAGCGTTAGCCACGCCCTCTTCCGCACAACAGAACGCTCTCTTCCCAGACACTGCGCCAGCGTTAGCCACGCCCTCTTCCGCACAGCAGACCGCGCTCTTCCCAGACACAGCGCACTCTATTCCTTTCAAGGGCCGGCTGTTGCAAACACAGCTTCCTAGGATCAGATGGTTTAGCCTCAGAGTTCTCAACCTTAGGACAACAAAGAAGCAATACACACCCAAAACGTGCTTCAAAGCTGAAATTGTGGAATCTTTATACGTCTCTGCTCTTTACTGTTTCAACGGAGTGGACTCTCCAGAGAATGTCTGTACTTCAGTTTTCTGGTTCACGGGGTGAAATGTAGACAAGGGTGGTCCAAATAGGCTGGAGGGGGAGGGCGGCCCCATCAAAGCCGGGACCCCAGTTCTCCTGGCTTCTCCCCCAGGCCTCATTTCTGCTTACAGACACTTCCAGCCTGCACGGCTAACCCATCCCCATCATGAGTCATTTTCTACAAAGTGGACATGCTATGCTTTTGTTTTTGTTTAAGAAAAAGAGTTCTTTTCGATTGGACTTTAGAGTATAAACATACTTCTTTTATAAAAACATTCACTCTGAATGATGAAATGTACTAGTTTAAATATGTCCCACCTCTCGCTCTGTTATCAAGGACCAGCGTGTGTCTCCTTGTCTTTCAGCTCTGCATTTCCTTCTCACACCCCGAACCCTCTGCAAAGTGGCTCTCCGTTCTGCTAGGCCCTGTGGGTGACGCGTCTGTCCTGTACACCCCTCTGTGGTCGCAGTCGATAGCATGAGTGCCACCTGCCAGGTAGCGAGGGCTAGAGGAACAACTCTGGTTTCTCTCTAATTAGTTAAAAAAAAAATTAACTATTCATACATTATATCAACTTTTTGTTTGTTTGTTTGTTTTGTTTTTTCAAGACAGGATTTCTCCATGTACTTTTGGAGCCTTTCCTGGATCTCGCTCTGTAGACACCAGGCTGGCCACGAACTCACAGAGATCCTCCTGGCTCTGCTTCCCGAGTGCTGGGATTAAAGGCGAGCGCCGCTGCTGCCACCACCACCCGGCTCATTATAATCAACTTTAACGAAGCCTGAAAGGCACAGAAACTGACAGGAACACAGAAGAGTGGGGTTGTGGCGATGCCATTTACTCTCAGAGCAATGGGTCCTCCCCAGGACCCAGTTATCAATTATTTCCACGACCTTACGAGGCAGGCAGGCGGGCATTGCTAACCCCACTTAAGACAGGAGAAACTGAAACACAGGTGTCCGCTTGGTTCTCCGTCACTGTGGGCGGCTCCAGGTCACCACACCACCTAGTCATCAGTAGGCATTTGTCTCACTCCAAAGGGAGATGAAGGCTGGGCGGTGGTGGCGCAGGCCTTTAATCTGAGCAGAGGCAGGAGGATCTCTGAATTCAAGGCCAACCTGGTCTACAGGGTGAAATCCAGGACAGCCAGGGCTACACAGAGAAATCCTGTCTCAAAAGGCCGAGAGAGAGAGAGAGAGAGAGAGAGAGAGAGAGAGAGAGAGAGAGAGAGAGAGAGAGAGAAATCACTTTGAATCCCTATTACTTGCAGAGGAGTAATATTGTTTCTTCCTAGTGAGCTCCACTGTCACAGAGCGCTCCACTCAGAGGACAGGAGACTATTACGCCCCAGATTCCACCTGGTAAATGTCACTTCCCACCTGTGCCACCCCGATCTCAAATATATTCTAGCAATGCAAATGTCCCTTTTGGACCCCGCAGAATGTACAGCACCATGCCAGCACACAAAGGGCCTTTGATACACTCTCTTTAGAAGTTCACACCAGTCCTCCATCACAAAGTGAGCCGAGGAACACTGACCATCAGGAGACTGGAAAGGACTGTCTTTTGGAACTTGGTGACCATCAGAAGTTCTTGGTGGTTGACTTTCCATCGACTGTTGTGGTATCTGACACCGGCCACCTATCCATGTCATGTGACTGTGTCAGGGTAGGTGTGGTTGAATACAGTGTCATTGTACCCACTTTGGTTCCCTTTCAGTGAATAAGAAAAAAGGGCCGAGACGCAGAGGTGGCTCAGAGGTTAGGCGCCCGGCCTGTGGTGGCAGAGGTGGCGGGTTCGGTTCCCGCTGGTGCATCCGATGAACAGATGACGTCATGATCGAATGAATTGATGACTGATCGATCAATCAATACCAATCAATTAATCGGAAAAAAAAAGAAAAAAGGGCCAAGAAATGAGTGGCAGTTTCTCCAGACTGTCACTCGGCACCTTGGGTCCCTCCTTGGGGAGCTGTGGAGGACTGTCGTGGTCTTTGGGTGTCTGAGTCATTGTTACATTGATCGTAAGACTGCCTTGTAGACTGCTGCTCTGTGTACACAGGTTGACCTGGTTAGCACTAATTCATAGGCTGTCTCTTGGGGAACTTAGTCTCCTCGTTCCTCAGCTAATGCTTCCATATCATCTTAACGTAACAGAATTCTACAGCAAATGGGATTCAAATGTAGGGCCCATCTCATCACACCCCTCCATAGCTCTGTCCACAGTGTTATCTGTATTAATGTGTTTGCCAAGGAGCTTATGTTGCTGTTCTTATTAAGAGATTTAGATTGGTCTATAATTTCCCAGGAGTTTCAAGCAAGATTAAATTTGATAAAACATTTTGAATCATTAACCTATTGATTATATGTAACTAATAATGTTTTAAATTAGAATTTAGTTTAAGGAAAATTGTTCTCTCACAGGCTTTCATTCTAGTGCTCATTAATTAAGAATAATTAAACTATTCAGAATGATTAGATTCAGAAAACCAAGTTTTAAGGAGAGCAACATAAACTAACTAGATATATTATCCTTGAAAATACTTATTTGTGTGTGTGTGTGTGTATGTGTATGTGTGTGTGTATATGTGTGTATGTATGTGTGTATGTGTCTGTGTCTGAGTAAGTTTACGTGCTTAAGTGTGCCAATTGAGTGGAGTTCCTGAGGAGGCTACAGAGTGTCTGATTTTTCCTGGAACTGTAGTTCCAGATGGGTGCTGGGAATTGAACCTGGGTCCTCTGGAAGAGCAGTAAGCTCCTGAGTCGCTGAGCCATTTCTTCAAGCCCACACTACCTTTTACACACTTGCTACTCTTCATGCACAGTGAAGGTGTAAGCTGAGGCAAGCTCGCAGTGTGGTCTTTCAGCGCTAAGCTGTCTTTCTCTAGAGGAATACAGATCAGCGTAACCGTATGCTGTGTATAGTATCGGAGGAAATGGAAAGTTACCTGATAACAAGCCTACGTTTTTCTTGTTCTTACAGTAATAAAAGACTAGTGGCCTTAGTGCCCATGCCCAGTGACCCTCCCTTCAATACGCGAAGAGCCTACACCAGTGAGGATGAGGCCTGGAAGTCCTACCTGGAGAACCCCCTGACTGCGGCCACCAAGGCGATGATGAGCATTAACGGTGATGAGGACAGCGCTGCCGCCCTTGGCCTTCTCTATGACTACTACAAGGTGGGTCCCAGACCAGCCTTTTCCTCCCTGCCTCCAGGCCCTCCTTTCATGCATGGCAAGGCGGGACAGGCTCTTTGTTCTAGGCCAGTGGACTGGGGTGGATTTCTGCTTTTTGTGTCCCCCAATCCCCACTTCGTGAAATCTAACTTTATTCCCACTCAGAAGTTTAAATTAGGGGATACTTATTTCTTTAAAAAAATATTTATATATGTATTTATGTGTGTGTGTGTGTGTGTGTGTGTGTCTGGAGAAGCCAGAGGAAGGTGTCAGATCCACTAGAGCTGAAGTATTACTTATTTCCATTCTGTCATTTTACTTTATGGTTAGGCGCTCTGTTTTTTGTGGCTATGTTTTTTTTTTTTGTTGTTGTTGTTTTTTTTTCTCGAGACAGGGTTTCTCTGTGTAGTTTTGGAGCCTGTCCTGGATCTCACTCTGTAGATCAGGCTGGCCTCGAACTCAAAGAGTGCTGGGATTAAAGATGTGCGCCACCACCGCCCAGCCATGATTTGTTATTGTTCAGTGCTAGCATTGACTTGTCTCTAGGTTTTTCAGTTTAATAAGGAACATTTGGATGTCCTAGATGTCTGTTTTTGGGGGATCATCCAGTGAGTGTGTTAGTGAGGAACTGTCAGCAATTCCAGCCTTGACTGTCTCCGTTTGTGTTCATTTGAAAAAGACCTTAAAAGCGAATGTAACGTTAGAAGAAATGCTGCTCAGACATTGTTTTTAGAGTAAGAACGCCTCAGGAAGTTAAACAAGAGACAATAGTGTGAAGAGTTAGGACCTGCCCTCCGAGAACTGCCCTCCGAGAACTGCCCTCTGAGAACTGCCCTCCGAGAACTGCCCTCCCCGAACTGCCCTCCCCGAACTGCCCTCCCCGAACTGCCCTCCGAGACCTGCCCTCCGAGAACTGCCCTCCGAGAACCTCCCTCTGAGACCTGCCCTCCGAGAACTGCCCTCCGAGAACTGCCCTCCGAGAC
>CABHPH010146420.1:11934-37181 GCA_902168325.1 Peromyscus nudipes
GAGACCTGCCCTCCGAGAACTGCCCTCCGAGAACTGCCCTCCGAGACTTGCCCTCTGAGAACTGCCCTCCGAGAACTGCCCTCCGAGACTTGCCCTCTGAGAACTGCCCTCTGAGAACTGCCCTCTGAGATCTGCCCTCTGAGAACTGCCCTCTGAGACCTGTCTTCTGAGACCTGCCCTCCGAGAACTGTTGAAGTGTGGAAGGTCAACAAGTGTCATTTAGCAAAGGAGCATTATTGCTGCTCTGGTCGGAGCTACCTTCAGCTGATGCTGGGAGTTGGCAGCATGGTGGGGATGCCTTCTTCCCAGTCGGGCATCGTGAAGCTCTCATTCTCCGTCCATTGTGGGAAATCAGCTTTGGACAAAACCACCACGAAGAATAATTTGACCTTGGGTCTCTGCCTCCTTTAGCCTCACCTAAGACAGAGCAAGGTGTGAGGGACAGGCATGAGGGATGTACAGGTAGGCCCATGAGGGCATTTTAGCTGGGGACATTCTTATCTCAAATAAACACTCATTTATTGTTAGGAAGTGCTAGGTTATCTCACTGGTACTTTATTTATTTATTTATTTTTTGAAACTTTATTTTGTGTACATTGGTGTGAAGGTGTCGGTTCCCCTGGAACTGGAGTCACTGAACAGTTGTGAGCTGCCATGTTTTTGCTGGGAATTGAACTCGGGACCTCTGGAAGAACAGCCAGTGCTCTTAACCTCTGAGCCATCTCTCCAACCCCTCAAAATGGATTTTGATAACTTTGTTTTCCTGTTTTCTGTTTGTGATTTTTCTTCATCTTTTTTGACCAAATAGTGCATTTGAAAAACACAAAAATAGAGCCAGGCATGGTTGGCACACCTTTAATCCCAACATTCTGAGGCAGAGGCAAGCTGATCTGAGTTCAAGGCCAGCCTAGTTTGCATATAGAATTTCAGCTCAGCTAGAGCTACACAGTGAAATCCTATTTTGGGGAGAGGGGAGGAAAATAAAAACGCAGGAACAGCTCAGAAATCTTCTGGAACGAGAGCATGCTGAAGTTTACAGAGAATGGTGGAGACAGAGAACTCATTACATTAGACCGTGTCATTTCCCAACCTCGACCATCCCGGGAACAGGCATTCTTTCTGTTTTCAGTCTGTTCCTCAGAGAGAAATGGATAAGCATTTACCCCTTATTGCAGAAAAATAGTCAACATTTGACAGTTTTAACAATTAAAAAAATCTACTGACACATCATTCAAATGTTCCTGTTTTAAATATTCAAGTGAAGGTAGTTTCTTCTTCTGACTTTTATGACCAGTATGACAATAGCTTTAAAAGGCTTTAAAGAAATATATTAATATATTAATTATTATTATTATTTTACTTTAGTAAACTTATTTAGTGTGTGTTTGAGAAAGAGAAGGGGAGTCTCCTGCTCGTGGTGCTCTGCGGCATACACCAGGCCAGCTGGCCCTTGAGTTTCTGGCTGCTTAGCCTGGCTCCACCTCCAAATTCACAGTAAGAATGCTGGAATTACAGATGTGTGCCGCTGTAGCCAGCCTTTTCTGTGGGGTTGGGATCTCACTCCGGTCACAAGACTGGAGCTTCACTCTTACCCTCTATACTGTCTCCCTTACCTTACTGTTTTATTCTTTAAAATAGGTATTTTTGTTGTTGAGAAATGGACATAATTTCAAATACCTGCATTTAGTGGCATGTTTGGTTTGTGTTAGTAAAAAAGAGAAGCTAACTTGAGACACAAGTAATTAGTAGTTAATCTACAAAGGAGCATACTTGGTTTACTGTTAATCCCACTGGTAGAGAATAAGACCACTACCATAGTTTAAAGCCAAATTTAAAACAAATTGTAATTAAATACTGGCCGGGTGGATGGGCTCTGGTCAGATCCATACCTGGTTTGCAGCAAATGGCCCTGAGTCAGGGTTTGTAGGGACTTAAAAAGGCAAAACCCATAATTCACCACATTTCCCATGAGGTCCAGTCAGGGGCAAGTATACATCCTGACATACCTCCTGCCTATATCCAATCAGGGACAAGCGTACATCCTGACATATTTCTTGCCCACATACCTCCCTCTCACATGTGATCAAGCACATCCGATGTAGTTGGGTCACATTTGTTTAGGGGAGTGAAAACATATGGCTTGTCGTCTCCCATAAACAATAGCCTCTAGCATTTCAGGAAGTAACTGTCCTTGGACAAGCGGCTTGCAGATCAGAGGCATTTTTGTTTCATGCATCTCTTAGGCATAGTAATTAAAACTTAAAATGTAACTTTAGCTCTCACATTACCACAGGGTCAGAGGATAACTGAATAACTGAATATGGGTAGCTGGATGTTGGAAAATGTGATACTAGGTGTGTTATCTCCTCTTGTAGATATGCAAAAGTCATGATTCAAGGTCAAATCTATCTGTAAGTATTCTGAGATGCAGGGTAGAGAGTTTACACAAAACTGACCTTGTACCCAAATCCACATCCTTTTCTTTGTTAAGTGACTGTCTCCTAAGGACTCCCAGAGTTATGGTCCCTTACATTTCGTGCAAGATTTACTGTCTTTTTGTTTGAAACATTTTAGTGCCTAAGAAAAAAAACTAGTCTTTTTTTTTTTTTGGCAAGGTCCCTCTATGTAGCCCTGGCTGTCCTGGAATTCACTTTATAGACCAGGCTAGCTTCAAATCAACAGAGACCCTCCTGTCTCTGCCTCCCAAGTGCTGGGATTAAAGCGTGAGCTACCACTGCCCAGCTAGAGCTAGTTTTATCTCATTTGAGCAGTATGTTGAAATGCTCGTGCTGAGGCTTCTCGATTCTCTGCACACTCGTAGCTTATGGTGCTGAGCAAAGATGCACCTGCTGATGAAATAGAATGATTCTCTTTGTTTAAACTATAAACTTTGGAAGTTAAATTATTCTGACATTTGCTGTCACATTTTCATAGGCTTTCTGTAAATGTGACATGGTGTTTTTGTCCACCAGGGACCTCATCAGGCTCTTTCAGAGAAGCATTTATTTGTGAGGCATGAACACAGCAGGTCCCTAGGGGCTGGTGGAGCCATAGACTCATCTGAGACTTCCCACATTTCAGGGTTTTCACCTGTGCTGCTAGATCTCATCACAGGATTATTGCAGTGAAGCCTCTTGGACTGTGCATTTTACAGCTGGCATAGCCGAGTGAGATTTACCCAAGGTTCCAAACAATTTGCATTTCCTGCTATCCCTTACATTGTAAAGTCTGCAACTTGAAAAACACTTTTCTTTGAGGTCATTTGAAAGTGGTTCAATTTTTAAAAGTATGCATCTAAATTTAATATTGTTTACCAATTAAACAATACTTTAAAAGACCCTAAATTTATTCCATCTCTCACATGTTAGGCACTCACAATCATGTGGCTGTCTATTCAATTTAAGCAACTTAACAATAGTACCTCCAAAGTTAATTATGATCTTTCCATGCAGTTTAGACATGTCTGGAAACAGCAGATTAAGTTAGACAAATCCTTAAAAGATGCTTTAACTTATGTCTGAGTCCAGATAATTACCCCAGATAATTTATAAAGCATAGAAGTTTGTTTTGCTCATGACTCTGGAGGTTGGGACGTCTAAGAATATAATGCTGGCTACTGGCCAGGGCCTTCTTGTGGCATGGTGACAAGGCAGAGGACATCATCCAAGGAGAGAGGCAACAAGTGAGCTGACCCCTGCGGTGGGAGATGAATGGAGCCCTCGCAGCTGGCTTGTCTGGGTGAAGCACCACCCACTCCCAAGCTCTGACTCCACCACAGACCTGAGTTGAGAAGTATCAGGAGGTCCAGTTTACAGATGGGGAACATTGACCGAGTTTGGCTTAGACTTGAGCACGGGTTGTCAAAGTCTAGATTTCCACATTCCGCGCCACTGTCGCCGCCCTCTTAGTTCAACCATCTCAGCTTGTGGATGTCTTTGAGTGGAAACCGCAGGGATTCCTAGAGGAGTCCAGTAGGGGGATGTTTATCTCAACAGTGATGCTGTTGGCTAAGAAGAACCTCTTCAAGGTTAACCACAGACAAACGAACAAGTCCAAAAGCAAATGCAAGCAATCTACCAATGCAACCAAGTCCAAGCCGCCTGTTTATTCACACGTCTGGAGGTGCTGGAGACCCCCTTCTCTCAGAGTACTTTCCAGTAATGCGGCAGGTGATGTGTTGGCATCGTGCTTAGGAACGAGATGGTTAGAAAGACCGGATGCAGGCTTCCCTGGCAGTGGCTAGGGAGTGCTCCTAGTAGATGCTCATTGCCAGACTAGCTGAACTGTCAGATCCCAGCCCAGGAGCCTCCTGGTGTCAGCACCTGGTATCCAGCTTCGGGCAGGAAGCTTGCTCCATGTTCTTCAACAGGCTACTCTCTTCCACGCCCATCTTCACCCCACATAAACGGCTCTCTGCCTCACCCATTCCTAAGGCTGGGACACTTAGGATCCTGTGTCTCCTGGGTCAGCTGATTCGTGGTTAGCATGAATCTGTACTGGTCACCCCTTTGTCTCCACTTCCCCTCAGGCTACTCACTCTTCACCATTTTCCAGCGATAAGCTTCTGCTTCTTCAGAGAGAAAGCTCCGTTTGGTTTCTTTGTCTGTGCTGGTGTCAGTGAGTCTGATGGTTCCCTGCTGATTTCCAGGTTCCCCGAGACAAGAGACTTCTGTCTGTGAGCAAAGTGAGTGACAGCCAAGAAGACCAGGATAAAAGGTATGATACGTGTAAGGAAATAGGTTTGTCCCCTAGAAATAACTTCTTTTCTATACCTTTTTGAAAACGAAAGCCAGGCACAATGGCACATGCTTTTGATCCCAGTGCTGAGGGAAGCAGAGGCAGGTGGATCTCTCTGAATTTGAGGCCATATTGAGTTCCAAGACAGCCAGTGATACATAGAGAGACTCTGTGTCAAAAACTACCCCCCCCATGGCCTGTAGAGAGACTCATCGAGCACTTACTGCTCTTGCTTAGGACCTGGGTTTGATTCCTAGCACCCACATGGTGGTTCACAATCTTCGTAATGCCAGTTTCAGGGAAACTGTTACCTTCTTATCTCTGTGGGTCCCAGACATGTAAGTAGTGCATGTAGATGCATGTAGGCAAAATATTCATACACATGAAATTAGATTACAACTATAACTTGAGCTGGAAGTTTGTTTTCCAGAAGAAGTAGGGTCAAAAGCCTTGCTTCTTCTGTCTTTTGGGAGTCTGGACCAAAACTTGATCTCTTGCTAGGAAAAGCAAACACATTTTTGCCTGTGCATCCAGAGGGTCATCAGCAAGTTCCCTCAGTCGAAGAGCTGACGAGGAGGTTAAAGGTCAGGGGCTCGAGGTGATTGGCAGTAAGAGCCTGCTGCTGAAGACAGTTTTCTGCTCAGTCCCACATCTTTCCTGCAGTCTGGCCCTTAAGGGAATGAGACTCTTCAAGGATTCCTCTTGGTGAGGGAAAAGCAATTACTGAGCCCAGAAAGGTAGAGACTCTGAGCAGCTGCCAGCACCATCCAGATGTTAGGAGGTGGTATGTCATCTGGCAGAGCTAGGGAGCTGGGTGGCAAGAAGACTAGATGAACCGAGATTAGAAGGGGAGGGGCCATTACAACCTGCTTTCTGATGAAGCCAGATGGAGGACATCACTTGGCATGTGTGGATTGTCACTTTTCAGTTGTGACTTAGATGGCTCCCCCAGTCGGTCTTGGCAGGATTTCACGCTTGCTGTGGCAGTCTGGAGTGACTGTGGGGTCCTTTCTCTTCTGGATAGGATTATGTGAAGAAAAAGAGGGGACCAGAAGGGACTGAAATGCTCAGCTGTTGCCCCCAAAATCACCCATGCAGGCTCTGTCCTGCAGTGGGATGGAGAGGAACTTCTGTCGGGGATTCTCACTTTGTTCTCATTACCCATTTGGGAGGGGTGTTTTTGAAATTCTGTGGCATCAAGTCCTAAAGTTAACACTATTCTAGAAGTGTAGTTCACCATATAGTGAATCTATGAATTTTTTTTTTCTTTTGAAACCAGAACATTTATTTTATGACTGGTTGAAATCCTCAAGAATAACTGGATGCTGCCACAGCTGCCCTGGGGTTTAGATGTTGTCCCTTCACGGAATCCATGTCTGGATCTTCGGTAGACAATTTTCAGGGGCCTCATCCGCCCAGTCCCGGTACTGTTTCGTCTCTTAGCCTGGGCAGTCCAGTTACACTCCTCTTGTACTTGGCTGGGCAGCCACATTTGCCACAGGTCGACTTCTGAAGGTGACAGGCTTCAGAGCCACATCGGTGGCACAGCGTGTGTGCCTTATTGTGACGCTTTCCCAAGGATGACGTTCCTTTAATCATCTTGTTTCTGCCGCTGAGGCCAAAGAGGGATCTACGCATTTTTTAGACTAACAATTCGACTAGATTTATACAGCTCTTTAGCTTGCTTACTTTCTTGATAAAGAGAACACCGAAAGGTGTTTTGACTTGTGCTTCTTGCTTAAAATTCATGTTTTTGTAAAAAACAGAAAAATAAAGAAATCTGGCCTGAAATAAACTGAAGAGAAATTGGAATATTTTGGCAAAGCCAGTAGTATTGTCTGTAAAGGGTCCCGGGTGGCTAATGGGTTATTGCTGTGTTTGCTATTCTGGTAGATGAACCCATTTACAGCCAGCCTGCAGTGTGTTATCCACGAATATTGATGGTCCTGGGTGGAATGGGTTAGCAAAGTTCTAGATTACAGCTAAAGAGATGAAGGAATGCCCAAGGGTGTTTATTCATCATATTCATCTTGCTTGGATCCACTAAGGCGGTCTTGTTATGGCAACACAGTTTTTTTTTTTTTTTTTTTTTTTTACACAGATTTTATAATGAAATATTCAGAACAGGGCCTTTATGAAATACTGATGCAAATGGGTGGTCTGAATTCTGGCATCATTTGGCTCACTGGAGTCACATTAAACATAATGTCTGTGTCTTCTATGTGATCACTCTGTTATTTAACCATGAGAACAGCTTACTGCTTACAGTCCTATGTTTGCAGACCTATAGCTTTATTCTTTGGGGTGTTAATTTTTAGAGTCAGCATTGCAGATCTGTGATAGCCTCAGACAGATCGTCAGGTGTCTTTCTGTTGACCTTGCTTATGTAGAGTCATTCTTTCTGAAGCTTCACTGTGAAGTTCTATCTGAAAAAAAAATCAAAGCTAAAATCACCAACTCTTGCCTGGTAGGTAAGCGCAGAGACTATTTCATCTCCTTTATGAAGAGAAACTGGGAAAGCTTGATTCTTGAGAAAACCAATTTTATTCAAACGTTTATTTTTTCTCTCAACACAATATGCTAGTTAACCCCAGATAGGACATGCTGGATAAAAGTAACTCGAATTCACAATGAACAAAGACGAGGCTCAATAAAAACTTGCACTTTCTCTTCTCTGTTCCAGAGAACCATTCACAAACGCTCCTTCCCCAGCTTAGCTGAGCAGCGGGCCTTTGTTAGCAAGATCACTTTTTAATATCTACAGCAATCTCACATTCCTCTTTATTCCTGATCTCTACCCAAATTCTTTAATATAAATGAAAGTATTTCATTATATCCTGCCCAAACTTAACTTTCTAAACTGCTTTCTTTCTCCGTACCACAGCAGTGGTCAATGATCTCATTGTAGTTCAGCATTTTCTTAAACCCCTAAAGTAATTAAATGCTGGGATATCCATGGACTGTTATTTCTTAGCTGATGAAAATATTATAATGATAATTTCTTATTTTGTTTCATAAAATAGTGAAAAATATCCTTCCTGTCAACCCTTCAAATTAACATGGCTGTATCTTTCCTCTCTCTGCTTGAGACAAGGTTTCACTTGATAGCCCAGGTTGGCCTGGAACTCAGTAAGTAGCCCAGGCTGGCTTCAAACTTGAGTAGTCCTCCCTTAGCCTCCCAGTTGCTGGTATTGCAAGCATGAGCTGCCACAGGGATCTCCATCTGGAGAGTTCGTCATGCACAGGGCAGAGGATGGAGCAAGGAGCCCGTCCCCATCCCACGGAGCAGGCAGCACACCAATCCATCCCACGGGGCAGCACACCAGTCCATCCCGAGCACCCCAATGATAGGCTTTGCATTGTCCTGTCATCCACTATGTTCTCCTTAAACCCATCAAATCATTTCACCTTTACTTCTGATTTGTATCTCTAAAAACTAGGGACTTTTTTTTTTTTTTTTTAGAGACAGGGTTTCTCTGTGTAGCTTTGCACCTTTCCTGGAACTCACTCTGTAGCCCAGGCTGGCCTTGAACTCACAGAGATCCGCCTGCCGCTGTCGGTGCTGGGATTAAAGGCGTGCACCACCACCGCCCGGCGGGACATTTTATTATAAAGAAATAAGTAAAGTTTATTAGAAACAAAACCTTAACAACTACATTAGCAATATTAAATATTGCCAAATTCACAGTTAAAGTCACTAAACTTCATACTTATCATTTTGTTTGTTCAAGTTAAGGTCCAAATAATATCATATAATATCTACCTATTGTGCTGTTCAGATTTTATTTATTTATTCAAGACAGTGTTTCACTGTGTAACCCTGGCTGGCCTGGAACTTGCTATGTAGACCAGGCTGGCCTGGAATTTCCACCTGCCTCTGCCTCCTGAATACTGGTATTAACGGCATGTGTCATCATGCAGGGCTGCTAGTTAGGGTTTTAAAAGCTGCTTTTACTCTAGACCTCTCCTTCCGCCCTTCTTCCTCTTGTGCTTGCTTCTGCCGTGGTGATAAATTTCCCTTGTCAGTAAGGGAACATGCCTTGGTGTGCCTTGCCTCCGTTCTGATATTCAGTCTCCCAGCTCTCTGATTCTGCAGAGCTGAAAGTTAGGCCACCTTTACATTTTTTTTTTTCAAAGTGGGGTGTGTGTTTTATAGAAGGTTGAGACCTCACTCTGTGCCACCCAAGGGCACACATACTTGGCGGTCTTAGTTCTAATGATACAAAGATCCACGACATCCCATTGCCAAGTTCCTATCAGCCCTTCCTCTCATAATTTAGCAGGATGACTGCCCACCACGGTTGCTTTATCAGGGTTTTAAAGTGGAGATGCAGTCTAATTCTGTCATGTCCCGGGTCTGAACACACAGAAACTGTCTCGGCACCAGTGAAGCCCAGAGCACTTTGAGCGGAGGCGAGAACCGAGTGCAGGTCCTGAAGACTGTCCCAGTGAACCTCTGCCTCAGTCAAGACCACGTGGAGAATTTGAAGCGCGAGCAGTACAGCGTGTCCATCACCGAGAGCCCAGCCGTCATCCCGGTGTCGGGCATCACCGTGGTGAAAGCCGAGGACTTCACGCCGGTGTTCATGGCACCCCCGGTGCACTATCCCCGCGCGGACGGCGAGGAGCAGCGCGTGGTCATCTTTGAGCAGACTCAGTACGACCTGCCCTCCATAGCCAGCCACAGCTCCTATCTCAAGGACGACCAGCGCAGCACCCCCGACAGCACCTACAGTGAGAGCTTTAAAGACGGGGCCTCGGAGGTGAGTCCCGAACACAGCACTCTCCGTTTGCCATTTAGGGGATTAAACTGAGAGTTTATCTACTCTTGTTGTTATTTTTAATGCGTTTGCTGGTAATTTGGTATTTTTAAATATGTGGAGGTATGTTTCTGTCTTGTCTCTTAGGTTATGTTTTGTTTTGGTTTAAGTCTTAAATATTTCTGAAGGGTTAGGAGAAACTTAGGTGGAGTTCCACTTAACTGCTTTGCAGTTATCATCTTCATCTCTTTGATACTTTCCAAATGGTAGCCGCTAAAAATGTTGCATGCCCCGTTGTTATTTTTAAACACTGTAGCTCTTTGCAGAAAGCTTTGTAGCTTTTTGTCAGACTGAATACCCCAGGTGGTTAGATCGTCAACCCAGTGTGTTTATGTGTGTACTTTGTAACAAAAGAGAGATCGTAGTCTTCGCAGGCTGGTCCTCACGGCGTAACCATTTTTGTTTATCTACATGTTTAGATTCACAAGTTCTAATTGCATAAATGTAGAATTTTAGTAACTGTATACAATTGGGCAGTCAACGTCAGAACCACAATCTAGAAAGTTCTTACCTTAAAATGGACCTCTCTGACCTTGAAATATTCTTTCTCTTGGCTCTTGACAATCACTAATCAGTCTCTGCCGCTGAAGCGTTACTTCCTTTAAAATTTCATGTAAGTTGAATACAATATATTCTTTTATATTGTCTTCTTTCCTTTAGCATATTTTTTGGATTTATTTATTTTTGTTTATATGCAAACAGTTTGTGTTTTTAAATCGATGATCCCAAGGTGAGTGTATATCACAGTTTGCTTACCAATCCATTAGTTGGTTGTTATTTGGTTGCTTCCAGTTGGGGGTTATCATGATTGATGTTTTGCTGAACAGACAGGTATATGTCTGGTGTAGTCTTTCATTTCTTGTGGGTGCCTAGGGCTGGGATGAGGTGTACGTGTGCTTTATCAGGCACATAGAGAAAGTATAGCATTTACGAGTTATTTTCATTCCCATCAGTGATGTAAGAGTATTCCTGTTCTCCATACCACATGCCAACATGACTAGCCTGCCTAACTTCATCTATTTTAGTGATATTTCGGTGGTGGCCATTCTGTTTTCAATCTGCATTTCTGTGTCTCATGAGTGCGGGTATTGTCTCATGTAATTGTTTGCCTTTCCTTTCATCTTATGTGGAGTGTCTGTTCAAGTCTTTGGCAGTTTTTTTATTAAGTTATAAAGAGATCTTTAGGTAAGGGGGATAGATATAAGCTTTTATCGTCTATGCCCAGGGTCTTTGTATCTTTACGTAATCAGATCAATTTATCTTGTAAAATTTGTCTTATAGTTTATGCTTTTAAATGTTAAGATGTCTTTTTCTAACCCAATGTCTTAACAATGTCATATGTGCATATGTGTGTGTCTAAATCAACGTCTCAACAATTTCCTCGTGTGTGTCTAAACTGTCTTAACAATTTTCTCATGCATGTCTAAACCAATGTCTTGACAATTTTCTCATGTGTGTGTCTAAACCAACATCTCGACAATTTTCTTGTGTATGTTTCTGGATAGCTGGTGCTTTTCCCCCTTAGATGTAGGTTTCTGATCCACTTAAAAAATAATTTTGTAGTTTTTTTCTAAATGTATTTATTTTCTATCTTTTGGAGACTGGGCCTATGCAGCCCTGGCTGTCCTGGGACCCGATATGTAGACCAGACTGTCTTCAAACTTGCAGAGATATTCACCTGTCTCTGCCTCTCAAGAACTATGACTATAAGGGTGCACCAATGCACCTAGCTCTGAATTTGCATTTGTCATCCTCCTCCTCCTCCTCCTCTTCCTCCTCCTCCTCCTCCTCATCATCATCAGGTTTTCTGAGACAGGGTTTCTCTGTGTAACTCTGGCCATCCTGGAACTTGCTCTGTAGACCAGGCTGGCTTCAAACCCAGAGATTCTCCTGCTTTGGCCTCCCGAGTGCTGGGATTAAAGGCATTCGCCACCTCTGCCTGGCCTAATTATTTTTGATGTGTGCTTATTGTGTGTGCACAGGCAGATGGAGGTCAGAGGACAACTTTCGAGAGTTACTTTTTCTTTTTACCATGTGGATCTTGGAGACTGAACTCAGCTTGTCAGGCCCCACCTGCTGAGCCATCTCTGGCCCATTTTAGACATGGTGTGAAGCAAGGCTGGGGGTACCATGTGTACCCTGATACCTCATTGTTCCAGCACCATTTATTAATTTTGAAAAGACATTCTTGTGTCCACTTACTTGCCATGGACTCTTAGGTTGTCCATGGAGGATATTGTTGGGGGCCAGCTCTCCGATTCTTGACCCAGACTGCAGTGAGCACGTGCTTTGTCATGGGGGAGCATTGCCCGATGACGAGTGAATGGAACGGGCGTTTCCAGGCCTATAAAGTGGGGTGTGGAGGGACTGCTGCTTTCCTAAAGAGAGGCAAGGACACTGGCGCCATGCCAAGTGCCCTCATCTGGCTTCCTGTTCAGTGCCACTGGGACAGAGACACCGAAGAGCCGTGAGCCACCTCTGATGACGGCTGTTTCATGGCAGGAGGGTGAAAGGCCACACACATGTGATAGATGACAACTTTGCTTTCTCAACAGTCCCACCCTTGCAATAATGAACTCACGCTCAGTACTGGAGGCCGGTTTATATGACCCATCTCCTAACACTGTTGGGGATCAAGTTCTTACACAGGAATTTTAAGGGACACAGTCACACCACAGCAGCAGCAGCATTCTAAGTGACAACCATTTCATGATTGTCGCCTGTGTTTTATTAGTGAAGAGGACTGGTCATCGTAGCCAGTAGGCAAACTGTTACTCCTGTCTCCTCGGAGAAGAGTGTCACTTTAAGATTCTTATTAATTCTATTGCATAAGATAATGACCCACCCAGTGTTTGTTTAAAATCTGAATGTTCCTTATCTATCCCAGTAGATATGGCTTATCTTTCAGGTAGGGACCAGAGGCACAACAGGTTGGCCAGCAGCAGTCACTCTCAATGGGGCACTAGCAACACTGCCATGGCTGTCACCGGGTGCTTATGAGTGCCTGTCACATTCTGTGAACTTGGGGGTGACCACAGTCAGAGCTAAGCAATTCTCTACCCCGAGGGACTATCAGGTTTCCTTGAATTTGGTAGTTTTACAACTAGACTTAATGACCTTGTAATAAAAAGGGGGAAAATATCTGCCAGTCAGCTTATGTGACATCACTTAAGATCAACACCAACCTTTTGTAGTTTTAATCTGAGTAAGGGATCTTGCAGTCCGATACTGTTGAATACTTGACTTGCCCCCAAGGACTCCGGGGTGCTGTTAGAGAACAGCAAATAGCTGAAGCCTCACTCAGTCCCGTGGGAAGTCCGTGATTATTCGAGTGTGGATTGCCATTGGTGTAGAGATATGTAAGTCACAGAAGAGTGTGTGGATGTGGACCAGGGAGCTGTCACACTATTGGGGGACATGCTATCAGATGTGTGTGTGATGTAGATAAAGTAAGTTGTGAAGGAAGCTTGTACTTGGGGCTTTTGTGGAGTCCTTGAATTAGTAAACTCGCTGGATGTGAAAGGGAAGTCCCGCTCACTCGTCAGCTCTTCTTTCTGTCTCGGAAAATCAGGGGTTGCTTTGCAGATCTTTTTCCACTGAGGTGACGTGAGTTGAATGATCTATGAATCTATGATCTGTGACAAAAATCATAGATCTATGAATCTGTGATCGTTGGCCTTCTTCTTGCCAGGTGGTTGTAAGCATGAGTGTGAAGTCATTCACCAGGAAAATTTGATTAAGGAAAACTTATCTAAAGACTAGTATTTCTTTCCAGCAAACCCCAGAATGTCTGAGACTGGCTGAGTTGACAACATTCTTTGACTAATGAGAGAGTACAAAGGAAGGGAGCAGTTTGGGTTGGATCTTGTGCAATGTAAACCTGGGGACCTCTGTAACCATTGTTCTGGAGGTGCGTGATTCCGACATGGCCGGCCAAGGGTGTCTTTGCTCAGAAAGCTTGAGTTACTCAGGAACTGCTGCTCACTTTGGTAGCTGTGCCATTGTGGAGTTCAGGGGAGGATGGTGCCTCCCTGTCAGGCTTGTCTGTGTTACCCTGGAAACATCGCTGCTGTGTGTAGCAGTCAGGAGGTGGTATGGGTTCTCCTTGGGTGTGACACACCCTCACGGAACACACGTGCTCTAGCCCATCGGTAGCACAGTTTGTAATGGGGATTGAACTTGGCCCCACACATGGTAAGCGAATGAGCTACCGTCAAGGGACAGACATCCTAGCCTTGGATTTTTTATTCATGAGTGTGATGAATGCTCTCCCCTACTAGACTAAAAACATCCATGAAAATGGGACCCGCTCTGGTTTTGTTTAATATAGTACTGATCACATGTGGTTTATCAGCTGGTGTGAAGAGAATTTTCAGCATAATTGGGCAGATGATTGAATGAATGGGAAAGCTGAAACCAGTGTTGAGTGAGGAAAGACACAGCTTTGTTTAGCTGTATCACACTGCCCCACAGGTAAAGAATTCTTGTCTTCTTGTGGTATGTTCTTAGCAGATGTCTTCCCTGTGCCTCTCTCCTCAAGGACAAAACTAAAATGCTAATACTTATTTTAAATATACTGGTGTGTAAGGATCTAATATATGTTATCACACCTGTTAATTGAAAATACATCTTTTTCATAGAATGTGTTCTAACCACTGTCCCCCATCTCCCAGATCCTCCCCATCTCCCCATCCATTCAACTCCATGACTTCATGACTTTTCTCTCTTTAGAAAGCAAATGGACAAATAAAACAAAGCAGAACAGAAAAAAGCATATAAACAGGGAAAAAATCCAAAGAAAAAGCAGGAGAAAAGAGTGTGCATACACACACACACACACACACACACACACAAACACACCCCATAAAAACATCAAATTGGAAACCATAATATATAAGCAAGGGGCCAGCAGGGTGAAAAAAATGCCCAGACAAAGTGTTATGAAGCAAAAAATCTCCCCTAAATAACCTTGTTTGTTTTGAGTTGGCCAGAGATGGGGCCGGCCCTTACGTGTGGTTTGTACACACAGTATCATACCTTCTTTACCAAGTCCAAGTGAATAAGAAATCTGTAGATGTTTTGCATGACATTGTGTTTATTGGCTTTTTTTTTTTTTTTTTTTATCACACTGTAAGTAATACTAAAAGGTTTGCGTGGAGTGGAGGACCCTGACAGCTGTGGTCAGAAAGCCCTATGAAGCATCTGGTTCTAATTCTTTTTTTGTTTGTTGTTGTTGTGTTTTTTTGTTTTTTTGTTTTTTTTTGTTTGTTTTTGTGTTTTTTTTTTTTTTTTTTTTTTTTTTTTTTTTTTTTTTGTTTTTTGAGACAGAATTTCTCCGTATAGCTTTGGAGCCTGTCCTGGAACTTGCTTTGTAGACCAGGCTGGCTGGTCTCGAACTCACAGAGATCTGCTTGCCTTTGCCTCCCAAGCTCTGGGATTAAAGGCATGCACCACTACCACCCAGCTAATTGTGATATCTTCTAATCTACTTAGTTTTTAAAAAAAGATTATAAATTAACATTGAAGAAAGACAATCACACACTTGGCATCAACTTTTCATTTATTTATTTATTTGTCTATTTACTTATTTATTTTTTGTTGCACATATACATTTATGAACTGGAGCAGAATTCTGGTTTTGGCCTGCATTTATTGACAGTGTTTGAGAGAATAAGTTCTCACAGTATCATATGTTCTTACACTACCTGGGAGAGTAGAATCATGGGCTTCACAAGTCCAGTGTGTTCTGAGTCCCGTTCCATCCTTAGGCTGCCAAGCTTGGTGGTGTGGAGAGATTCATACAGGCCATGCTCTAACGCTGACTCCCCAGGGTTGCTGGGATTGTTGCAGAGTCCTTGAACACAGACCTTGGAAATCATCCTTCCTATCCAAAGCCATTTCCTCAAATGCCTTTGAAAGCATCATGGAACCCTCCTACTTCAAAATTTTCTAATTCTTAACCATAGACCAACTCAGCCAAACAGAACTTTTTTTAACAACGAATATGTCCTTTCGTGCTTTCCAATGGGATGAGTTGATAGCTAGATTTAACAGCTTAGTAGCTAGATGGCTGAGTAAGTGAGCAGCCAAGTCTTTAACAACTTAGGCTTGCATAGCACATATGACTAGCGGCTACTGTGGTGGACTGTGAGGATCTGGACCATGAGGTCCCTCCTTCTTAATTTGTCCATGGCTGTGTCCTTGACTCTATGGATGTTCCGCGTTTGTATCCCTTGCCTTTCTTTCCTTGACTCAGGGTGGCCCCCCCCCCTTTTACCTGATTACTACCTTCTCAGCTCCTTTTGTCCGCCAAAGCCCACAGATGATGCAATCTCCACAGACTTCCTGTTTCTTCCTGACAGTGCCCACTCTACGCGCCTCCTCTAGGATACATGAACGAATAAGTGATTCAGCATGGACTCCATGCCTGGTTGTTTGCTGTATTTTAGTTTACTTTGTTGTTGCTTTTTATATAGATTTATTCCTCTCAACCAATTTTTTTGGGGGGCTAAGACGGTATCTTTTATAATTTCCATGTTTCCTCTGGTGCCAAGCAGATGGTGAAGCTCTAGAAAATTCTCACTGAAGGGTTTGCAGATTGACTGATTGCCAAAGAAACACAAACCAATGCATTTGATTCCCTGTCATGATTACTCAGTCAACCAACACTTGTGCAGTGTGCATGGGTTCGTGTGGGCGGTTAAACTTTGAGGGAAGACCGTCTGCTTAGGTCTGAGGAATACGACTAGATAAGAAGAATTGCAAATATGTCAATAGAAACTGCAGAGTAAGAGCATGCTGAATTCTGGACACGGTGGGTGGCGGTTGTGAAGATCATTTGGCAACTCTTGAAATACTGGACAAAGAATGGAGATGAGAGGAAGGAAGGGTTCCACAGACAGAGATAACTCAAAGAGTCAGACAGGCAGGACCAGATGTGTATGCATGTGTGGACAACGTGTATGTATGCCCTTTCACCAATGTTACATTTGCTTTATAGGTCAAGAGTTCGTGTGTGTGTGTGTGTGTGTGTGTGTGTGTGTGTGTGTTCTTGTGTGTGAGCATGGGGCATGGCATGTGGGGAGGTCGGAGGAAAACTTAAAGATGTCAGTCTTCTCCTTCCCCTATGTGGGTCCTGGGTATCAAACTCAGGTCCTCAGGCTTGGGGGCAAGAGCCTTCACATGCTGAGCTATCTCACTTAGCCTGGCATTAAAAATTGAAACTGTCTAAAGGTAGCAACATACACACACATCAGGACCTAGACTGCTGTTTGTGTAACACTAACCTGTAGTGGACAGCTGTTCTATCTATGACCTTGGAGCACCGCCCCTAGAGATGTAGCATGTAACTGTCCTACCTGCCTATGACCTTGAAGATGAAGTAAGACCTGAGATGCACACACTTTGGCCGATCTCTTCTCTCTCTCGTGGGTTTGGATGCTGAGACGGACGAGGCAGAAGAGCAGTGTAGGAAGAGCAGACTGGGCCTTCCAGGACCCTATGATAAATCTCCTGTGCTGTAGTGGTTTCTTCCCTAATAAATTCCTTTACCCTTTAAGCAGACTCCATGGATTTCTTGCATTACTAACCTTAGAGCCTCCTCCCAAATCTACTCTAAGAACATCTGCTAAGAGAGATGCTTAGAGGATCCTGGGTACAGTCAATATGTTACTATTTACTAGGATTTAATACACATATAAAATGTCCATGCTCTACCCATCATGCTTGAACTGGAACTCACTCTCTTAACCAGGCTGGCCTCACCACAGCTTATGAGTAGCATTTAACAGAGAAAAATACCACACAGTTCTATGTAAGTGTCAGGTAAATGAGCTAAAACTTGAACCTTGGTGGTCCTACTCTAGAGCTAGGCTTCTAACACCCGCACTAGTGTGCCTTTCGTTGAGTCATTTTGTCTCTGCAGTTGGTCTTCCATTAATTTTGAATTTGTAACGTTTGGAGTGAAGCGTTAGAGACAATATAAAATTGAAGACATGGTTTATATGTTTGAAGACACAGCATCCGAAACGTTTTCCCCTCCCCAGGAGATGATGAAATGGGAACAGGAAATGGCTACCACTATATATTATTTACATTTTTTTTAATGTTTATATACATTCTCAGCCTATTGGTTTTAATTCTATAATTTAAAATTTTCAGAAATTTCGGAGTGCTTCTGTTGGTGCTGAAGAGTATATGTATGACCAGACAACAAGGTAGGTCACCAGGGGAGGCATGTAACCGATAGCCTTTTAAATTTTTTATTCTATTATTTCATGTGTAAGGTGTTTTGTCTGCATATATGACTGGGTACCACATGTGTACCTGGTTCCCGTAGAGCCAGAAGAAGGTGTCCTGGAACTGGAGCTACAGATGGTTGTGAGCTGTCATATGAATGCTGGAAACCAAACCCAGGTCCTCTAGAAGAGTAGTGCTCCTAACCACTGAACCATCTCTCCAGCTCCAACCTCAGATTTTTATCAAATAAAAGGATTAAAAAAAAAATCTTAAGTGATATAAAATAAAACATTTCAAAGTATCTAACAGAGAAAGCAGAGTTCATCCCAATCCTGTAAGTGAGGTCACGTTTGAGTGATCTTTGTTCAAGTCTTTTGGAGACTGAGGGGTGAGTGGGCTGAAGATCTGAACCCAGTGGAGAGGGACCAATGATTCACAAAGCGCAGAGTTTATTAATGGTCCCCTTCTGTGGTTTATCCCACAGTGTAACCAAAACAAATTAAATAAAAAAAGATATGGTTCATACCTATATATTAATTTTAAACAATCGATACAGTCTTCAGAATTAGGAAAAGTCAATGTTTTTGTTTTATAGATTATATCTTAAAAATATCAGAGAAACTATTTGAGCAAAGACATGCAGCTCTTTCTGCAATGAGCTAGACAGTAAACATCAGACACTCTTGTCCCAATAAAACCTCATTTGCAAAAGCAGGCAGCAAACCAGTTGTCGCAAGCCGTCTCCTCTAAGCCCCTGCTGTGGAGCGGCCTCACCATGAATCCTTCTGCATGTTTTAAAACAAGAAACAGGCCAATTTTTGTGGCACATGCCTGTGATGCCAGTGGCTCAGGGGTTTGAGGTAGATCTGGTCACAACCAAATTCCAGGGAAGTGTAAGCCGCAGCAAGACCCGTTCTCAAAACGAAACACGAAAGGGCTGAGGATGTAGCTCAGTGATAGGACCCTGGCCTGGAACTTGTGACATCGTAGCTTTAATTCCCTTTATAGCAAAACAAACAAACAAAAGGAGAGGAAAACAGCCCCTTTAGGGAGGGAATCCCATGCTTAGTAGTGAACGTTTGAATTCTTTTGAATTTTCATATTTTGAAATATTTTTAAGTGAGTTGTGGCAGATGCAAAGAAAACTGGGCAGATACATAAAATGAAGAGAACAGTGATGTTTGACTTGTTCTTAAGCTGAATGTCCCAAGATCTGCCCTTGGTTCTTGGGCATGAATTTGCCCAGCACATCCTGGACTTTCTCCCCACTTAAACCATCATCTGGTTTATGAGCCACGGTTAAAAATGCCGTGTATGTTGTGCAGCACTGACCCTTGGTCTGCACTCCCTTCTGCTGCTATATTCTGTCTGTTGTCTGTATAGTAAATATTGTTAATATTTATATAAAATCCTGTTGACGTGAAACTTCTCGGGGGTAGGAATGCTCAAGGGAGCTGGCTGCTCTTTCTTCTTTTTTCACAGTGGAACATTTCAGTACACCCTGGAAGCCACCAAATCTCTCCGTCAGAAGCAGGGGGAGGGCCCCATGACCTACCTCAACAAAGGACAGTTCTATGCCATAACACTCAGTGAGACCGGAGACAACAAATGCTTCCGACACCCCATCAGCAAAGTCAGGGTACGGACCACATTTCTCAAAATGAAAGTACGGGGTGACTGGAGGGGTGGAATTGCTCCCTCACATCCTTGTGGAATGGCATGGGAAAAAAATTCCAAAATAAATAACTCAGACAGTTTGGTGCAAGAGAACCTATTGGCTCCGAGTTTATCATTTTAATCAGTAACCGATAAACCCCAGGGGAGCAACTTGGTTGAACATGCTTTTTCACTGTATCCAAGGAATTCTTCTGACCTCACTCACGGCTGGTAAGCTGTGTGGTTGTTTTCAGTTGATCTGTAAATCAGGATGTGTTTGCGGGTGGAGGGGGGCTGAGAGTATTTCCTGCCTCGCCTTGGACCATTACAAGCCTTACAAAGCCTTCTACAGCCCCCAGCGTACCCAGGATTCACAAGGTGAGGTACGATCCCCACCTGCAGCAGCTTGGAGGGATTTCAGGTTCACTAGTATCAATCTCATCTGTGGGAAATGACACTGGAGCCCCTCACTGTCTGTTTTGGGAGCCTGCCAGTGCCTGGCATGTCTACCTCTCCCAACAGAGAAGGGGCAACTCACTCATCTCTTCTTGAAAAGAAAGTTACTGCAGACTTTAGAAAGGACTTTCCTGGTTTGTTGCAGAACAGATTTTCCCAGTTTCCTATAAACTGCTTCGTGCTGCTGAGCGCACTGTGTCCTGTCCGTGGCTGAGTCCTACTAAGCATTTCAGCCTGAAAAGTAGGGAACCATAGCATGTCTAGAGCACAATGACCCCACCACGTGTCTGCCAGGCTCCTGTGCACGGTGAGCCCATCGGAGGTCAGAAGGTTCCAGGACACTGTCCATTGTGGGCAACATTAACATGCTCCAACCCTGCGGCCAGAACCAGGGTGGAGGGCACGCTGCGTCAACAGGTCACACAGTGACGACAGTGTCTTCCTCGTGTGAGGGACTGTGCTAGGCACCGCATATCCAATAACTTACTGGAACTAACCACGACCCTTTTTAATAGTAATAACATCAACCCTGTACTATTGTAATAGTGCACATACGAAAACTTGGCTTTCAGAAGCTAGGAAGTGGCGGCAGCCAAGATGGAGGGGCCCCTGGCCCAGGTGCCAGCTTCCTGACTCGAACTCTTCTAAGCATTGGGCTGGGCTTGTCTAGTCCTAGTCTGTGTGAGCTCTGGGCTCCATCCCCAGTGCCGCCAAGGAAACCAACTACAACCAGAAACTGCTCTCTGGAGCTTCCTGAAGGGATGAAAAGCAGAGAAATTTCTCCCAGGGGTCTCCATTCCAGACAGGGGTGTCTGGGAAGAATACCTGGGATGTGTTTGTTTTTCTTTTAAAAAATCTTAAATCCCAGGTTAAGAGTTTAATCATGTGTGCATGAGTTCCACACAGTACCTTGTGAACACTCTGAAAAGGTGGCTGCTGTTTAAGGATGAGACAACAGTTTGAATTTCCCCAACGGTTCTACTTTGTTGGGATCATGGAAGTCCTTTAATATGAAAATTTTGTGCTGGGTATGATGACACACACCTTTAATCCCAACACTGAGGGGGCAGAAGCAGGAGGATCTCTGTGAGTTTGAGATCAGGCTGGTCTATAAAGCAAGTTCCAGGACAGCCAGGGAGACACAGAGAAATCGTGTCTCAAAAATAAAACAAAACAAAACAAAACAAAAACAAAAACAAAAACCCCCCCACCAAAATCCCAAAACCAAACCAAACCAAAAAAAAAAAAATTGGTTAATATGGAAGTTTTCTCTCCTTTTGTTCCATTTTGGCTGAAAATGTGATCTGAACCAGGTTTGGTATCTCTTACCTACAATTTTATCACTTTGGAGGCTGAGACAGGGGCATTGCCACCTGCATTCCATAAATGACAGTGAATATATATAAATTAATTCAATGGGGGCTGTTTGTAATTTAGAACTGAAGTGAGGTTTGGATTATTTCTGTGAAATAGGCTTAGTTTCTCCAGCTCATGTAAAGAAGAGCCATGTTTTCTTGCAGTGTGTAGCTGCCCTGTACTTTTGGGTTATAAACTAATGGAGGTTTTAAATCTCTGTTTATCAATGAGTTTGTCTCCTAGCTTTTCTGTATTTCCTGTGTGACTCTCTCTTTACCTGCTCCACTCCGGCCTGAGGCACTTTCGTAGGAGAGAGATGGATGCCTGCTTCTTTACAAATGGCACCAATTCCATTTAAGACAGAAGGTTTCAGACGTGTTTACGCCCAGTGCAGACCAAACGCCTTTGATTGTTCATGGTGATGCAGTAAGAATTGATACAGCATTCTGTGTCTCTGTGCTGTTTCTAGTGTGTGTGTGTGTGTGTGTGGTGTGTGTGTGTGTGTGTGTGTAGGGGTGTGCACATGCATGTACAAGTGCCTGCTCAGAGGCTAACTTGTGGGAGTTGGTTTTCTCTTTCCACCCTGTGGGTCTCTGAGGTCTCACTCAGGCTGTCATGCTTGACATCAAATGCCTCAACTCACTGAGGCATCTCCTTAGGCAGGGTTTCTCTGTGTAGCCCTGGCTGTCCTAGAGCTCAGTCTGTAGACCAGGCTGGCCTCCGACTCAGAAACCCGCCTGCCTCTGCCTCCCGAGTGCTGGGATTAAAGGCCAGAGCTCCCACCATGCCTGACTCTTCACACTTTTCTTAAACAATAAAAGGTACATGCTAGAAACACACCCACGGTAGAGCTGCCACAGGTGGGGACCGTGTGAGGCAGTGGGATGCTGAACAGAGGGTGATGGCTGTGTTCTTTCCTGCAGAGTGTGGTGATGGTGGTCTTCAGTGAAGACAAAACCCGAGACGAACAGCTGAAATATTGGAAGTACTGGCATTCCCGGCAACACACGGCCAAGCAGAGGGTCCTCGACATCGGTAAGTTGCTTGACTCCCTAGGCTCTGGCAAGCTGGCAGGCTGCCAGGCAGAGCCCAGCACAGTGACCGCAGCAGGGGCTCGTGTGGCACTTTGCCGTGCCGGGCGCTGGATTGTGCATGCTACCTGTGACAGCACACTTAGCGCACAGATCAGGCTGAACATCAGTCAGGCTGAGCAGAGAACAAGGCTTTTCCCTTCCATCAGCTCCAACTTATGTAACAACGGCAGTGCATTTGCAACAACCGCGCCAGGTGCTAAAACATTTCCAGCCCTGTGTTTGAGCCAAACAGGTCGGATAAACCCTTGTCCCCTCTACATAATAAAACTCAGGCCCATGATGATCAAGAGCCCTCGAGAAGGGGGGGTGTCATGTGACTCTATAGTGACCTATTATCTGCAGCTCTGTCCCAAGTCCTTTTCATTCCTGTATATACCTGCTGCAGAGTAGGTGGTCAGGGAAAGATCTGAGAGACCTGGCCTGCCAGTCAGGAAGAAATGAGGCTACTGAGGTTCTTGTATACTCCCCAGCGCAGTATCTGCTCTCTGGAGACTAAGGAGGCACCGGACAGCACCATCTACCCAGGATCCAAACAGAAGGCAGCCACCATGCCAAGTAGGCAGGTAGTTCCTTGCCAAGGTTGGAAAGGATGGCGTATTGGGAGGCAACCCAGATGGTATCTGAGGGGCTGGAATCAGAGGGGAAGCCACCCAGCGGGAGCTGGGACCACAGAGGAAGCAGTTTTCCACTGGGAGGTGGAACCCCAGAGGAGCAGCTGCCAGCCACGAGCTCAGTGCCAACCGGGAGAAGTGCCCAGGCTTTCCTGCTTCTGAGCTCCCTGCCCGGGCTTCTTATGGGTAGATCGAACCCAAGGCCAGGGGGCACAGGCCCCGAGACGTAGAATTTGCGGAGATCAGCTTCCTAGACCCAGAGAGGAGTAGGAGGAACTGGAGAGCATATTTAAAAATTCCCAGAAATTTCTTGAAAGTATAGGCAGTAATAGATGAGTTTAGCAACATTATTCACATAAAAAAATACCTTTTCTTATATTTATGGTCATAACCCCTTCTTTAGACTGAGGCTGTGGTCCCAGTGAATGTAGGCAGAAGGCAGATTTTTCCCTGGGCATCATAAAGTATTAAACCAGTAAAAAGATACTTGCTTTCATTTCTGATACAACACAACAGGGCTTTTATAGATATTTTCCTCGTGGCACCCTTGGTAACTCCCTGGACCAATGGCAGAGATTAGCCAGTGACGAGGTTAGAGAGTCACTAGAGGACATTTGGAAACTAATTTCATAGACCCTGTAGAAGCGTTAATCTACTTCCTTTCCTCCTTTCCCTCAGCCCCACACACAGAGGGCTTGGGTAGACCGCGGGAGACACACAGGGGACTGAGGCAGCGAGAAGGGTCTACTGTGTACATGTTCTGGGATAAGAACTGTCTTCCTAATCCAATCCAGTGCTCAGAAACCCCGAGACCAGGACAAAGGGCTGGGGAGACTTGCCCTAACCTGTTCTATACCGCCTGTGTAGAGCAGAGGAGCAATTTTATTTTATTTGAAAAGTTAGTCTTATAATTATTGCCCAAGAAAATGAGAGAAGCAATTAAATAGAAATATGGGCTCAGTTCAAATAAGACAAGTAATAAAGGCGTCTTGCTGGCATGTCTGGCGGTTCAACTCTAACACTGTTTCAGGGTTAAGTTTTCAGGGATGGCAGTAATTTCCCGCCTCTCTAGCCCTTCAGATAAATCTCTTCTTTATTACCTCCCATTCGCCTCCAGCCTTTTCTCCCCCAGAGAGCCCCCCAAGCATGTGAGAATGCAGAGTGCGTGTGCATGCAGATGTGCACATGCACACTCACACAAGTGCACTTGCACACACACACAAACACACATACAAACACATACACACACACTTCATCTTTGAGCTGAGTTTTCTCAAGAAGCTTCATGGGAAACTGGGCTGCTTGCTTTCAGCCAGAGACCAAAGCATAAAATCAGCTTTTTCTCCTATGATTTCAGAACTTAATCTCCCTTGACTCTAACTTCAGCCTGAAAATTGCTCAGGGAGAAACTGTGTAACTGAAGGTTAAAGCCAAGATTCGAAAAAGCCACATTCCCTGGCTGGAGATGGAGCAGTGGTTAAGCCTTTTGCTAACCTCTGCTCTTGCAGAGGACCCAGGTTCAATTCCCAGCTCCCACATGATTGCTCACAAGCATTTGTAATCCAGTTCCTGATCCAATGCCTTTTACATCCTCCTTGGGTACCAGGTGTGCACATGGTGCACATAAATCCATGCAGGCAAAACCCTCAGAAAGTAAGATAAATAAGTCTAACAATAACAAAAAGACAGTTCCCAAATGTCCACCAGTGTCGGTGGTTATTAAGTTCATCTGAGCCCTCCAGGCGGTGACCTTCAAGCTGGAATAAGAAACTGAGGCAAGGCCTCTTTAACTAAATGAAATTCATTGTTTGTGTGAGCATGGGTGTGCCACAACGTCCATGTGAAAGTCAGGACGCCTTGTGGGAATTGGCTCTTTTTACCATATGATTTTCTGGAATTGAACTCACGCCCTCAGGCTTGGAAGCATCTTTTACTGGCCATCATGTTGACCTAAGCTTAAGTTCTTTTTTTGATACAGGGTCTCACTCTGTAGCTGTGGCTGACCTGAAACTCATCTGTAGACCAGGCTGGCCTCAGTTTTACAAGGATCTGCCTGCCTCTGCCTCCTAAGTGCTGGGATTAAAGGCGTGCGCCACCATGTCCAGCAATCTTTAGAGGTGGGCATTATAGGACTCACAGTCTCTAAATTATGCCTGCCACAGTTTTGAATATAGGCATGAGTGTATTTTCACCTCACTTTGTAGGGTGCTAAGGTGACTCGCCCCATCCGTGTTCACTCCATTTTCACTCCTATCCCTGCCAGAGGTCAAATTCCATAG
>CABHPH010146421.1:0-35189 GCA_902168325.1 Peromyscus nudipes
ACCATATTCTCACTTCTTGTCCCTAAAGTAGATACCGAGAACATAATTACAACTCACAGTTTTGATAACATAGCTAATAATAGCCCTGACCCTCTGCTGGCTAGCAAAGGGACTGGAAAGAAGGAGAAAGAACTAATAAATGCCTTCTGAATACAGGGCAGGAACAGGACAGGCACATACTTGCTGTTATATGGGAGGCAGCCTGTCACCTCCTCTTCCACTGGATGTTGATCCAACATCAATACAACGCTTTAGGAGCCAAATTACTCAACAAGCTGCCAATTAGGCTTGCTGACTGCTGGATAGATTAGTGGCTAAGAGAGGCCGATGCAAGATTTTCATCTCTTGAGCCAATTATACAAGTGAATTGCCCTCCACCATGCTCCGCTCTGCGGAAGGTCTGAGGGGAGAGGACATACTCTACTTCAGTAGACTCAGGGGACCCAGCAGACAGGCTAGGACCTGGAGCAGGAAAAAGAAGTGAATCAGGCTACATTTGCCGTGGCCCCAAGCAGAGAGCATTCTAGGAAAGGACCTAAAAGGAAATCATGGCTGTGGGGTGGGCTGTGCTAAGTCCAAGTGTTCGACTCCCAGGTTTTCCTCTCACAGAACAGGAGTGAGAGAGCAGCAGGGTCTTACCTTCCAGAATTAGTCCGTGAAAAATGAAGTGGCCCTTCCTTTTTGTCTTTTCCCACTGGTCCTAGACGGGAACACAGCACATTTAGAAGTCAGTGTCCTTTATTTTTTTTCTTCCAAATACGAGATATTGATTTATTTGATTCTATTTTTATGAAGTAAAAAAATTAAACAGGATTTTAAACACTGAGAAAGACCGAGTTCTTTGCCATTCTATAAACACATAATTTTAGAAGTAGAGCGACCACTGCAGGCCTCCATGCTTCTGTACCAGCATTTTAAAATCACAGTCGTATGTCGTTTACACGGCTTCACTTAGGACTCAGTTTGACCATTGTGTAGCAGTTTCCAGAGATGCTTTATATTGGCCTCATTTTTTTTTTTCAGTTAAAGCTGAATTTCCTCAATCTGTGTGACCAGATGTGTCACCAAGGGCAGTGTCAGACCTCTGACCTGAGTTCCGCTTATGCACAGAATTAAATGAACTTGTTGCACTCCCTGAAAAGCTGGAGCTGAGCAAGTGTCCTAGTACAGTGTTCACCTGACACCTGCTGGCAGCTCCACAGGCTCAGGGTGGCCACCCCAGTTGCTGCTTTGAAATAAAAACTTATTTTTTTTTTTTTTGCTATATTTACCAAGACTTTAACCAAATATTTTTTTTAATATTTTGTCACTCAAGGGTTCATTTTTCATTTTATCCATCCTTTTTTTCTCACAAGCTCATAAGTGATAGTCTTTGTGTACTGATTCAAGCAGGAAGTGGGGTTAGCCAAGGAATTAGTTCAAGCTGCAGGTCATGACAGGTATTTCCTGTCACATGTTAAGGTGTGTGTTTCTTATGATCATGGGCATTGAACCCAGGGCCCTGCTCATGTTTAGCAAGCACTGTACCACTGAGGTGTCCCCAGCCCTTCAGCCTGTTTCAATTAGCTGATAATTCTTATAATCACAGATTATTATAGTAGCCTAAGTCCTATTGAACGCAATGAATTTCTCAAGTAGTGAAGCCTGTTACACTGGTCCCAGCGCACTGAAGATGGAGCATATAGAAATGTTAGATGAATAGCTTAGTGCTCAGTTGATGATTGTTCTGCAGTAAAGAAGAGCGAGTCAGTTTTTAAAGCCCATCTGCAGCACTTTGCCTGGTTCTTCAAGGCAGGGAGATCAACCCACTTCCAGCTAAGGACATGTGAAAATGCATATGCACAGTTGAAAGAGCAGTCACAAATTTTATCTGTGCAACCCATCCCCACCAGAACTAGGAGAGTCTGGAGCCCTTGGGTATTTGTTACTGTCAGTGTGGATACTTGGGGAGCTTCCTGTGCCTTGTATTCCTTTGAGGACAGGTCCTAGCTTTTTCTATGGTGGCTGAAGTGTGTAGGCCTGAGAAGTTGCTGTCATCGTCCTGAGGCACATCAGTGGTGATGAAAAAGTGGTGTGGGAGTGGAAGGTAAGATGTGCCGTCCAACTTGGGAGCTAGGGAGAGTGGTAAGCTGTCCATTGCAGCCTGTTTAGGAGAGCACATCCTTATTTGAGAGCAGAGACACTCCAGATTCAGAGACTGAGCTGGGCTAGCACAGGCATCCTGAGGGTTTGTGAAGAGAGAGAGCTTCCTTCTGGTCTCAGGGAGGACCATCATGAACAGTGTTCTTTTCCTGTATCGTTCCCGTGTTACCAGCTTCTATAACCACTAAAACATGAACCTGTAAAGAGTAGGTGGAGCACAGAGTTAAGGGCCGCAGTAGACTGAACGATAAAGAAGGTTATAAGACTAAACTCTGGGCTTGAGATAAGCATGGGGGCCTGAGCTCAGATCGCCAGCACCCATGTTAAAGCTGAGTGCTGCAGCATGGGCTGTTAACCCCAGTGCTGGAGACAGACAGAGGATTGCAAGGGGCTCACTTGCTGGGGTCTACACAAGCACCAAGCTCCAGGCTCAGTGAAAGATGCTGTCTCAGAAAGTCAAGTGGAGAATAATAGAGGAAGAACATAGATATCAGCCTCTGGCCTCTAAGGCATGCACATCCCTCCCTATACTTGCATAAGTCACACACGCCTGACTAAATTCTTAGGAATTCAGGGTGCAACCAGTTATGTTTTGGTTTGGTTTGATTACACTCAGGGTCCAGGGCACATGTACATATTGCAGGATAAGTTGCATTTTTATCACAGCCCATGGGGTTGTGAAAGCCCGCCCAGCTGTGGTGTGCTTCCAGGTATGCAGAACCTTCGCATACATGAGCCTGTCTGACCCTGTGGCTCTGTGTGAGGTAAGCAGCGGCCACTGTAGGATGCCTGTGTGGTGGATGAGGACACAAAGGCCCTAGGACTCGAGTTTCTCAGCCCTGGGTAGATCTTCACCTATGGGCTGTCATGTTCTCATTTCAGGAATTGTGGGTGAAAATGCCCAGCCGATCCTAGAGAGCAACATCGGGAACCGCATGCTTCAGAGTATGGGCTGGACACCCGGGTCGGGCCTCGGGAGAGATGGCAGAGGGATCTCTGAGCCAGTTCAAGCCGTGCAGAGGCCGAAAGGGTTAGGACTTGGATTCCCTCTACCAAAAAGCACTCCCACCAGCTCTGCCCCCGCGTCGGGAAAGCCTGCCTGAGCAGAAAAGCAAGGAAAAGAACGTGCAGTTTCTGCTCCCGTGCCCATTGTTCTGAAGCGATCACAGAGCTTTCTGTTTTGAAGCTGGCCTCTGCGTTGCCTCCCTCGAGCTTCCAGGCTGCGTAGAGTCCCCCACAGTGATAGAAATGGGATTCCATCACAATTCATGGTGCTGAAGTACAAATCTCGACCCTTTGTTTCCCCATCGTTTCCAGCAGTTTCTAGACATGAAGAACAGTTGGTCTCTTATTTATTTTGATCCTAGAAGTTAGTTCTTTCTGCTGCCTTCTTGATCCATGCATGTGTGTGATACCCAGACAAACTAGGCTGGAAAGGATTGAGTTTCTCATGATGCCTACACTAGGTAGTTCTGTCTGCCGCCCTCCCATGCCCTCCCCATCCAGGGAGTCCTAAGCACATCTGGGAAAGGCTTGTTAAGCTCACGTTTCTTGACTTTGGCTCTCATAGGGATTTGTAGCAATGATGAGTTCTAGTGTAGCATGAATTCACAGTGGGCAAGCAGTAATCAGAATTTCCCTCGGACATTTGATAAAGTTCATTGTCATCATCACCAGAGTGCCCTCAACATTACTCCAGTGCAGTTTATAAATTTTACCTCATTTAGAACATAAAATAATTACTAAAAGAAAATGTATTTTTTAAATTCATGCTGACAAACTGTAAACCCTGCCCTCCAGATGTCTACCTCTTCCCAAAGGTTGGTATTTTGTAAGGATCAGCTCCAAGATGAAGAAAGGTAATTTAAGGTTTTAGTCACTGAAGTAAATTATTAGACTCTTGAGACAGTTTATTTGAAGATGTAAATAGCTTTCCCAATTACCAAGATGTGTGACAATGGCCTGACCTGCTTCCTAAGGAACAGGAGAAACTTAGGGGACCTGTCATTCTCAGATTAAAACATCTACTTTACAATTAAGCAACACAGTATGTTCCTTCCATTCCATTACTGCGGTATTTCTGAGTCATTTACTTCATAATGTCAGAAATTTTAAGTTGTTCTTTGTTCAGAAAATATTGATTGGTTATGATCGTCATTAAAAACCCTGATAATTACTATTACTTACAGTGACCTCAGTTAGTTCAGTAAAGGTTGAGATAACCCACATAAGTCTATCCTGGAACAAAAGTATATGGACTTCAGTTTTGTGAACTGAAAAAAAAAATTTTTTTAAAGTATTTTTTTAAGGCAGTAGAAAAGGTTTCGACAGGTAACAGACCTTTCCTACGTGATCCCCTAATGAAAATGCAGCCTCTGTGGTTTGGTAAATGTCTGCATTTCTTCTAGGAACTGTCTTCCCTGGGAGTACTGTGGTGAGAAATGGGCTGGCTAGGACAAGACAGGTAGACACCTGCGTGAGCTCTCATGGAACCCTTGTGTTGCTGCTACTTGTACAAGTTTGTCACTAGAAATTTGCCATTTCTTCACAGTTGTCTTCCTAAATGCTTATTGTATTCATGTAGGAAGGAAGATGGAAGAGATTATAATAGTATACTATACTCAAGGGTCTATTCCAAAGTTGTTTGCTTTTCTTTGTTTGGATTTCATTTCTTGAAGGTCTTGTAAAGCCCTAGGGTTTTTAAAGGCTCAGTTCTGAGCCAGTGAGAAACAGTGAAGCCGTCGCACGCTTAGTTCCCAGCCTCAGAGGAAGTGGCTCCTGCTCTCACTTTCCCTGGTTCTGGAGGATGCACAGGGCAGCCCACGTGCTGAGCCAGTAGTGCCTCCACAGGTCACTGGTCTCTCCATCCTCGACCTCCAGATGGTGTGGACCTTCTGCGTGGCTTCTGCGGGAAGGGACTCGCTGAGCAGCTGTGACACCAAAGTTCTCCTTTTCACACTAGAAACTTCTTGACTCACAGGTGACCGAGGACAGTTTATATTCTACTAGTGTTTATCTGTTTAGAGGAAATGATCAGCACTCCATTAGAGAAGACTGCCCCACGCCACCCCTTCAGCATTCAAGTTCTTATAAAGATAAGCAAGATGTGACACTCTGTTATACCTAAACATAGCTGAGAAGTAAACACAATTGAAATAGGAAACTTTAATGTAAATCAAATGTCTGCTCAGGACATGAATCTGCTAGTTTATGTTTAATAGAGATTAATAAATTTTTGTCAGTTCTAATTGACTCATGGAGCCAACATCATCAAAGGAGTTTGTTATTTTAAATGTATCATTTATATCTTCTTGAAATAGTGTTGAGATTTCCTCTGCTTCCCCATGAAGTCACTCTGCTGTTCTGCAAGTTAACCAGTTAGGGTCTCTTCCCTTTCCATCCACTCAGTACAGTAGCCAAAGAATCCAAGTATGGCCGCATGAGCAGTGTGACTCCACATTGTGTGTATTTGATGTCGGTTGGATGTGGACTGTGGTCATTTCCTGCCTTTTCCTTTCCTAAGTAAAATGTATAAGGCTATAAACCCCTCAGATCCACTTCCTTTTGTTTCAAAATGATGTAGTGACTTTAAAAGTGGCCAGCCATGCTAACACCCACTTATATTCCCAGAAATTGGGAGATTAAGGTAGGAGGAGGATTGCCTTGCTGTGAGTCCTAGACCAATCTAATCTATAGAATGAGTTTCAGGACAGACCGGGCTACATAGTGAGACGCTGTCTCAAAAATAAGTATCAATGGAAATCCATTGCTAAGTGCAGCTTGCCCATTAATTGGGCTCCATGTTTGAACACAGTGGTTTGGGACTTTGGGCTATAGTGATTAAGCAGATAGAAGTGAAGACAGCAGGGTTAAATATGTGTGTGTGCATATGTGTACACACAGGTGCATCTGCAGCCCATATTTGTATGCAGTGTACAGACGTGATTGACAAATTCTGCCCTTCATTCATGTTTAACATTTCAAATTGGTATTCAGTGCATTTCATTTTGAGCAGATGTTTCATAAGAGAGAAGTTGTTGAAATACTTTTAAAACCATTTTAATTTGTATTTTGTCTTTCAGAAAGAGAAATGATCTACATTGGTACTGTAAAATGAAGTTGTTAGCAAGGAATACTTTGAGGTTTTTTTTGTAGAAAACTATTATTAGTTCATAAAGAACTGAAATAATAAACAGTGTTGAGAACATTATTTCTAATGCCATTGTCTGTATATTTTCTTCCTAACCTCCTTTTATTTCTTCTAATGTCTTTCTGTTTGTTGTTTTGCCATGGTCAGTATTGAACCTAAGGCCTTCTGCACACCAGAAGGATACATCTCCAGCCCTTCTCTCCCAACTTCCAAGTCATGAAAGTACCACTGAAATCTTTTGGAGGTCTTATGTTCAGTGGCAGAGTGCTTACAGAGCCTGCATGGAGCTCTGGGTTGGACCCACTGGCGTGACATAGAATTAACATTTAATAGTACAGTTCATTTCTTTTAAGCTCTGGGAATTTTCAGTGTCTCAAAAAATTGTTAAAGAAAACTTTGGCAGTGTATCTGACTCACAAATGTATTCAGAACTGATAGTGAGCTACTCTTCCACACCTCCATGGTTTTGTTTCCTCTGGAACTGGAATGAACTGACCTTCAGTTCTCTCTCCAGCTGGGATTTTGTGGCCAGGGCAGCATGGCTCACTTTCTCTCATGACCTCCTGAGACACTTGAAATATTTTGTAATATCCATCAAACTGAAAAGGCACTTCACTTTTTTGTGGTAACAGGATCTTTTATTCCCCAAAAGTGAGTAGAGTTGCTACAGTAAGTGGCTTTTGTTTTAGTTCAACAGGTACTAAACACTCACTATGTAACAGGCTTACAGTAATGAAAAGCCAGCCAACAAGTGGACCATGAAGGCCCTTCTGCTGAGTCCATCCAGAATAAGGACTCATTGTACACTTGACACCTTAAGGAGCCTTGGATTTGTGTCTGGCGAGTCACTGCCATACCTGCCAGGATTATGATCTACTATTGCCACCCCAAGTCTTATCTGTACATCAGCTTTGTCACCTGGCTTTGAATCATCACATGGTTTAAATCACCCTCGGATTCTCAGCCCTCAGTGCTGCATCACCAGAATCCCAGCTGTTTACTCCTTTAGTTTTGAGGACAGGTTAGGCAACAACAGAAGGGGGTCTTTGTGTTTCTGTAGTTGCTAGCTCCCCCACCTTGGTGTGACTTTTCCTAATAAATCATGCACTTTAGCAGTGCACATAGTACTTGGCTTTTCAACCTGAAGATTATTAAAACATGATCCCAAATAGAAACAGCCCAGTTATCTTCAGTCTGGTTGCACATTTTGCTATTAAAGTTCTAATGGCTGGGTATGGCACATGGCTGTAATCCTAGCCCTTGGGAAGTCAAGGTAGGCAGGAGAATCAGGAGTTCAAGACCAGCCTCAGCTACAGAGTAAGTTTGAAGCCAGCCTGGGCTACAGGAAATTCTGTCTCAATAAAAAAAACCAAAAAGAAATCTAAGAAATGTTAATTTTTTTCTTCTAGCACCATTTGTTTAGTAAATATAGAATGAAAAATAAAACTGACTGAAGATACACTTTTCAGAATTAAACAGTTCTGAAATCTCTAATCAAAGTGAGCTTGTTCGTAAGGCACAGTGGGCTTGACAAATGAACCTGCAAGAAAGGAGAAAGAGGACAGAGCAGGTTCTGCTAAGTAGCCAGCTGGGATTTTGACATTCTACATTGGTGGATGTAGTTCTTCACAGAACCAGTGTAGGTGATCTGTGCTCGGTAGAAGAGGTATGCTGTTCCCAAAAGAGCTTTTGGGCCTGTGTGAAGCACGTATTAAACATGGGAAGTCTAAAATGCAAAGCCACAGCATTCCTAACAATACACTTCTATAGTGTGCGTGTAGCTCTTAGTCACATTGGTTTGTAGTCCATGAACCTTGATTCTTGACTCACATCTTCCTATACCTGTGCTTCCATCCCGTTATATCTAATCCCTTTCCTACTTTGAAAACACATTCTGGCCTATTCCTCATGACATAATATCACAGGACAATCCCCAGACTGAGAGACAAATTGCCAAGCACACTGCAAGCCCGTGCGTTCTGACTCTCAGGCCATTGTGTTTCTCCATGAGACCCCTTAACAACTCAGCTAGAAACAAGCGGCAGATTTTCCCTCCCCGACTCAGTGAGTAATTGTCTGCGCCGCAGTGACAGATGTGCAATATAGCAGCTTCTTCAGGAAAAAATTAACAGTTTGTCCAGCATGTCAGCTCGCTCTTTTTAGTGCTTGGGAGGTCTTGGCCCCATTACGGATGATTTAGAAATTGAGGCAAGCGAAGACCAGCGGCCTGTTCTGAAAGCCTTCGTTAGTTGGCCTCATCTGCATTCCAGGACTTGCTCACATCCAGAAATTGGTGGAGCCCCTCTGGCCACAAGATGAGTATGGGCTGACAATGCCTTGATTTGTTGAGAGAGAATAAATGGATTTTCCAGAAGATGAGGAAATATCACCATTACTGGCCAATTTACAGCATTTTATCTGTTCTTCAAACATGTCACTTTTGTTATTGTTGCATGGTAATTACATAGTGAAACGGAAAGAAAACAAATTCTGGTTACGTATTCAGATGGGTTGCAAAATCATATAATCCTGATAAATGCCCATTTATGATACACATGGATGAAAGGTTCATTTTAATTTTGAATGGCTAGCTCAGCCATGAAGAGGATATAGGATTAAATTCCAGAGAATCTGACTACATCAAACAAATAGTCTTTCTCTCCATTTGTTCCTCCATTCAGGGAGGTGCCATAAGGCATTTTCACAGACAGGACGGTCTTGACAACACAGGCGTGCACTGAGAATTACATTATCAGAAGAATGAGATTTCTTGGAGCACCATACTGCTCCGGGAACCAGTCCTTCCTAAGGGATTCTTGGGAAGCCAGAAGACTTTGAGTGAAGAGCCATCTTGAAAAGTAACCCGTTGTTTTTTTTTATCACCTCCACAGTTGCACCATCTATAGAAGACTATAGAAAGTGCTTGCTGTTCCTTATGTTCCTCCTTCTAAGGTGGCTTCTAGCTCCCCCTAGGCCAGTTAGTGTAAAGGACTGTGAGGCTGAGTGTGCTGATAAGGAAAAAGGAAGCAGATGGGAACAAAGGTGAGCAGCATCCCAGGGCCACTTCTACAGCATCAGCTCTTAGGATGGATACATCAAAAGGAGCCTTCATACCCACTTGAGTTGAGCTCATCTAGCTATCTCCTGGCTCCCAGCAAGGGTGTGGCAAAGAAAGGAAGGAGATTTGCCAGCACTTAACTTCCTTAGCTGAGGAGGGGCACATATCACTTATGTTCCTACTCCGTTGGCCACTTAGGCACACGGAATCATGGAATCTCCCCACAACAGGAGAACACATGGGTATTTGATGTACAGGAACTGTTTCTACCATGTGTCCCTAGTTTCGTGTCCAGACTTAAATATCAAAGTAGTACAGTCAGCATTTAATTGACTCTCAGACACCATCAGTGTTGAGGTGTACCTTACTTTTATGGAGAGGCAGGAAGAGAAAGAATCAGGAAGGTTTCTCTCCTCTACCCATGGCAACATGCTTCCCAGCTGTAAGGTGATGAAAATGTTTCTATGTTTTGAACAATGAAATATTTTTAGAAATGAGGACTGTCAGAAAGTTCATGGTGAGATGGGAAGAGAGCTGCTCCTTAAAGAATGACAGACAGGTTTACTTGGGGCTGCTACCATATGTGCTGGCTGATGCATAAATGCTGCAGTCCAAATACTCCCCACTGGCCACAGTGGCCGTCCCTGACACTGTGAATGGGGTCTGGTCTTGGTGTTTTCAAACACTTTGCTGAATTCGGGTATAACAGTAACTACCTTGTAAGTTGTAAGGACTGAGTGAAGCTACACGTCTGGCACATAATAGGTCCTTTTTGTGCTGATGAAGAGGTGGTGAGTTCTTCCTGTTTGTATACTCCTGTCTAGAGGGTTGAAGGAGAGGTTAGACAGAGAGGTTAACTCACTTTCAACTTTCCAGCCAAGTCACATGAAGTAAGTTTTCTAATTCCATAGCAACGGGAGTACATGCCTTTAGGAATAAGCTTCTATGACTCCAGATTAGGTTAGGTTTTTAAAAATATATTCAGAGCTGGAGAGGTAGATCAGTGTTTAAGAGAGCTTAGTGTTCTTGCAGGGGACCCAGATTTGGTTCTCAGCACCCCTGTTAGGCAGCTCACAAAGGCCTGTAGCTCAAGCTCCAGGACATCTGGCATCCTCTTGTGGCCTTTGATGGCACCCAGATACAGGTGCATATACACAGACATGTGCATACACATCAAGAAAAACAAATCTCTAAAAGAAAAATGCATTCAATTGGAAATATGTAAACAGTAAAAATAGAGAATTCAATCACTAACAGTGGAACAGTGAAAAACTTCTTACTGTCTGCCTATAGCTTGTGTGGGAACATCAGCATGCCTTCCTTGGCCTCTGACTCACTGTGGCTCTTGACCTCTGCTGCTACTCTCATAGGCCCAGGAGTGTGAAATACAGAGCCTGCACCAGACCTGGTAGGGAAGACATCTGGCTCAGGACTCAGAAAACCACTATTTCTATAATTTTCTCAGTCTGAAATTCTGTCTTTTCACAATGTTTTTGAGAGTATATTCTAGAACAGTGCCTATCAGACTGCAGTGTGTAAGAATTACCAGGAGAGCACTTTTTTAAAATTGATATTTTCAAACTCTGTTCTCAAAGAGGCACCTGAGAATAAGGATGCAATTGAGGCTTTCCTGAAAGAACTGGGTGTGGTGTCATCCAACTTCTGCCCATATCCAGGCATGGGCTTTTCTAGTGGAACCCACTGGACCACTACCCCATGCCTTTCCTGAGAACTATCTCAGCTTTACCATCCTTCAACCCTCCGCTGAAGAATTAAGGCCAAGAGAGTTCATCTTGCCTTGTTAGGACTGGTGTCTTGAATGGAAGAGCCATTGTCAAGAAGAGAAGGAAAGAGTATATAAATGGACCAAAAGGAATGAGTGAGGAGAGAGAACAGAGGAAGGTGAGTTCCTTGTGGCCTCAGAGACCTTTTCTGTGGAAAGCGTGGCCTCGCTTCCTTGGGACCAACTCTACAAATTAGGCAGGATGTCAGCCTAGGCTTCTTGTTAAACACATGAACCAGGGGGTAAGTCCTTCGCATCATGCCGAAATCTGCTGTGTTGTGAAGGGGCACGGGATCCCTTTAGATGGCTCTCTCAACTGCTTATTTACAGATCATTAAATACTTAAGGGGGTGGGAAGAAGCTGAAGTAGCCAGACCAGTATTTATTAAATATCCATCATAGATTTGGATAAAACAAATTCGAAGTCATAATAACAGTCAATTGTCCCGTTTTAGTTTTTATGTGAGCACACAAGAAAGTAAAATAGCCTGTGGGTTAATATGGGACTCCTGAGCATTCTACCATGGTTATAATTCTTTCCTGAGGACTTATTCTTGATCCCATAAGGCTCCCCTTTATCTTATAATAAATGTCCCTTTTTGCACAGGCTAAATTAAGAGGCTTCCTGTTACATTCATATAATACTAATTCTCTGCTGGATGTTGGATAATATTTAAATGCATTATAAAACACTGAAAAGTACCACTATACTTGACCTATTGGATTCCCTCTGATTGTGCAGTCAGCTAAGAATGTACAGTTTTAAAGGTGCGGTTGGTTATACCTTCTAATGCTTTAATAAAGTTCTATCTTGTGGCAAAAGAGCATGTTAAAGGACTCAGCCTCATATTTCCTTTTTATTTTTTTTTTAAATTGAGCCTGACTCTATCCAGCATTAACCCTTCCATTCCTGTCTAGAGAAGGCCCATTATTTCAAAGGAGGACTCTAAAGTTGGAAAATAATCAGAGTGCCGCTGTACTTTTTAAATAGGTTAATGGACATATGATATGTGGCATTTTTCACTGAACCATTTTACAGTTTTTACAGAATAAAATGGAGCAGCATGGCAAAGCTGTAAAAGGCCATTTGAACTCATGTCCTTCAGTCTTCCTGTCCCATCTGGGACTTCTGGTTTATCACAGCCAAGCAAGTAAACCCACTTTTGTATGCTGGCAGAGGAGAGTGCTAGCTAGCTACTGTTGGATTCCTTCATTGGCAACCGTCCCATTCATATAACCGCCTCTCCACCTGCTTCCAACCTGTCACTGAGGAGGCCCAGGGCTCCTTCCATCAGGAAGAAGCAACAAGAGTACGAAGGCCAGACAGCAAAGAATAAGTCAGCAAGTTACAGAGGAGCAGTGGCCAGGGGTTGGATGACCTGAGTTCAGATCTGGTCAGTCCACACCAGTTCAGGAAACTCGAGTGACTTCTGATTTGGGTGTCAAGATTTACAAACGAAGAAGCTAGACAAGAGGAAGAATTGACACTGGGTGTTGCCTTTAGGCAGGGATTGCTGCATCTTTTTTTCAGTGAACTTCACAGGCAACTGTTACCACCTCACTTTAGTCCCTATTTATAAAGACTAGACAGCACTTCCTTAGTACAATAGAATTAGAAAAAGTCTTATTCCTAAATGATCAGAAAGGCCAAATTATGTAATACTTAAGGATATATAATGCTATATTCTTTACAGGTGACTTATTGGCAATTCAAATTAATACTGCAGAAAAGCTGGTTATGTAAACTAATATTCTAATCTGCCTATATTATAGTGTATAGTATCAAAGGTTTTTAAATGTTTTATTTCTTTTGATACTATTTTACCCTGTAACTTAATGTCTAATGGTACCTTCAAAATACAATATAGTGTACCAGCATTCTAGCCCAGCTCATTTGCAGTTAAGATAAATTCAGACTTGATAGGGCCCACACAGTGAACATCAGACAGTAGTCCCTAACATACACACTGCAGGACATGCTGGTCTCATGCTCACAAAAACAGAATACTATCTGGGCAGTATGGTCTTGGCCAGGAACCCAAGCCGATTTCCCAGAACAGTGAAGAAAGGGTAGATCTTCTTTCAAAGACCTGGGGTCTGGGACCACAAGCTTCATGCTATATACAGCCTGAAGAATGGGAATGAGTTGAGAGAAATTAAGACAGACGATGAAAGGCTATGGATACTGACTAAGAAAAACAACAGCAAAGAATAATGCAGTTTTTTGAGTAGTGGCTACAGACGAGGCCCAGCAATCCCAAGAAAACTAGAAAGAAATGAACACTAGGAAGGGATGGAGTTCTTTCAAAGTACCCTTTGTCTAGAGCAAGAAAACTGTATTTTGTTTAAACACAAATACCAATACAGCAGAGAAGGCTTTGTGATGACGAATCAGAATGTCATCTATTTGACAGATAACATTAAAACAACCAAAGGAAGGCCTAACAGGAAATCAGCCTAAATTAGCCAAAGCCTGTAGTGAAGTGGTCAGGTGTAACAGCTCAGCCTGGTTCTGAGCAGAAATACCCTAACCTACCTAGTCTTCACCATCTTTCTCCGTGTCCAAATCAACGATGCAATAGATAAGGCCAGGAAATGCTTATTGGTATCGTTAATACAAGGCTTGACTGTGACCTTTCTTGGATCTATGGTGGGAGTGAGTGTTGAGACGAGAAGAAGTTTCAACTATGCAGTGCAGGCTGCCCTGGAATGAGATGATCCTGCTTCAGTCCTCAGCCTTCTGAGTGCTGGAGTCACAAGTGTACACTGCTATACCTGGCTTTGGATCCATTCTTTAATATGACTTTTGCATCTGTGGAAATAAAGCATCTCGCAGGTCGTTAGGCTAGGTAAACGGCTCATTGCAGAGCAAAATGAGATCAATGACAGTCGTATTCTGTCAGTGCAGAATGTGCCCTCTCCCTGTCCTCTAATTAAATGCCACTTGCTAGGTATTTATGGAGCATACGCCATATGGCTACTGTGAGTACTGTATGAGTCTCATACAGTACTCACTGCCCATAAGAGACTTAGGATCTTTTTAAGAAACATAAATTCAGCAGTGATATTCAAAAACAGTCCATAAGTAGACTGGCCCCAGCATTGGCCAATGGGCACAGAAACCAACCTTATCTAAACAGATGTGCCTCAAGGATTCATGCTGTAAACACAAGTTCTGCTCACATTGGACTTTTTTAAAGAGAGAGAGAGAGAGAGAGAGAGAGAGAGAGAGAGAGAGTTGGGAAAATTTATAACTCTTAATAAGGCCCCATGTCACTATCAAAGAAGAATATCAAGATACCCAACCACATAGACCTGTCCACTAACACCTGAGGCTTTCCAGAATCTCTTACTTCTCTCAATGACTCCCCATTTGTGTTCTTTTTTGGCATGTCCTTGTTTCTGCCTATATTCTTCCTCTCATCTAGCTTATAAGAAGATTCCACCATAGTCTGTGTCTATTTGGAATCTAGTGAAATATCAGCTCTTTCTACCAATCTCACCTTCAAATGGCTTTTTTTTCCCTTTTTCTCTTGTATGTGTTTATGTGTGTGCATACGTGTGCACATGCATTTGGAAGCCAGTGGTCTGTATCATATCTTCCTTCACTGTTGCTCACTTAACTTCTTGAGACAGTTTCTCACTGAGCCTAGAGCTCTCAGTTGGATAGGCTGACTGGTTAGTGGCTCTAAGATGTCCAACCCCCAGCACTGCCAGGAAGAGCTTTTTACATGGATGCTGGGATTTAAACTCAGTTCCTCATGCTTATCTACCAGGGCTTTAACTGAGCTACTCCTTAGCTCTAATATAATGTTTATTTATATTTATGTTTATGTAATTACCTTTCTAAGCAGTTACTAACAGAGTGAAAATAACATTTTCATTTTCTTTGACAGGATGATTGATTCTTACTTGCTTCTCTGTGATAGGTGATACAAGATAGATCCATACACACACACACACACACACACACACACACATCATACATAGATGAGAGATACATAGATAGATGATCGATACATAGATCATTTTTATCTTCTAATGTAGATACTAGCTCCTCAGCCCCAAAGTGTACATATTCATTTTTAGTTATATAGTTACCTAAGAACTAGTTCATAATTGAAATTTAACTCTCTGGGTAAATGGGTGTCTTAGTTAGGGTTTCTGTTGCTGCAATGAAACACCATGACCAAAAGTCAAGTTGAGGAGGAAAGGGTTTATTTGACTTACATTTCAGCATTGGTGTTCATCACTGAAGGAAGTCAGGACAGGAACTCAAACAGGGCACAGGAACCTGAAGGCAGGAGCTGATGCAGAGGCCTTAGAGGGGTGCTGCTTACTGGCTTGCTCCTCAGGCTTGCTCAGCCTGCTTTCTTATAGAACCCAGGACCAGCAGCCCAGGGATGGCACCACCCACCATGGGTTGGCCCTCCCTCATTGATCACTAAATGAGAAAATGCCCTATAACTGGATCTCAAGGAGACATTTCCTCAGCTGAGGCTCCTTCCTCTTATGATTCTATAGCTTGCCTCAAGTTGACACACAAAACCAGCCAGTACAATAGGTGAGGATGAGAGATTCCATGGATGCAAACTTTATACAGAGAAGGATGTTTAAAACTGCTCCACACTTTAGAAAATGCCAACAAAAGCATCATTTCCTCACCCAGTGTGAGAAGGGTTGTTTCCCCGATTTATTTCTTGCATTTCTTAACTAAGAGGAAAGTTCATAGAAATCTGTAAACAAAATATCCGCCAGAGGTGACGAGAGTCACACATGCTCCCCCCACACATGCTGCCTCTTAGTGAAGTTGGCTGGCATCTGCAGTTTACCAGTGTTAAACCTGCTGCTGACCACATTCTGATGTAGAAATAAAGGCTTGACTCTGAGGTGTCTATAAAATCATTCTACAGGCAGATAAATCCCAACTTCAACACGGCAGGAAGAAGGAGCCCATTAGCCTTGGCTGCTGGGTGGACCTCATGGTTAACTCAGTCTTCACAGGCTGTCAGCATGGCTGGGCAAGAAGGTCACAGACAGCCTGAATGGGCTCAGCAGAGACAGCCAGTCTCTGCTTGATGCTGCTTGCTGCCTGCAGAGGAATCCTCCATCCTGGGCCCTGTGTGAATGAATGGTCTCTAAGTACACAAAGTGGTTTTTTGAAATCTGAATAAGCGCTCAGCTATCATCTACAAAATTGTGGTTTGTGGAGTAGAAATTATGAAGAGATCCAGTTTTTCACTTTGTTTTATTGGCAAGCATCCTTTGAGAGACTGACTCTTCCCATAATAAACCATCATGGGACACAATTGTTTTGGAATATGGTCTCCGCGTTTGATTGCAGGGTCTGTAGGCTTCAGACAGTAGGAATGCAATGCTTAAGCTTCTTCACTTATTGCCTGCTGGTGCACAAATACGGGATTTGGCAATTTAGCCTAAAGCCTTAGTCTCTCCCACTCTGGGAGGTATGGAGGAGAACAACTTTCCACAGGCTCCAAGGCAAGAGGAGGCCCCCTAAAGCTGAAATCAGAGCCAAGGTGTGGGCCAGCCTCATGCATAATCCACTCACAAAACACAGGCTGGTGGACCCCTTGCCAGAGCTGAACTCTGGACTCCCCACCACTGAAATAAAATAATAAAAAATGGCCAAATCCTCATAAATGCTGAAAAGAAGCAGCTGGTTGCCGGAAAACCTCTATAATAATAGGAACAGAAATAAAACCAAAGCCAAGTACAAAAAGGCTTATATCTGTAAGAAGAGAATTGATGTAAAGAAGGATGCGCAGCTACATTTGTGTGCAACAGAATGCAAGGGAGTTAAGAAATTTGAAAATCAGAAACCATCCCAATACCCATCAGATAATCACCCATAATATATTTTAAAACACCAATGATAGCATGTGATACCAAGATCTGCTGCTCCAAATTCGTCCCCCAGAACAATCCCGTGTAACAGCAATTAGTGGAACTGGTATTTTCTCAGGAGCAGCCCTGCTAACTCTGCCTGGCAACGGGCCTCACAGAATCTTGTTGGATTGAAATTTGTTATTGGCTGCCTGCTCAAGAAGTTCACTACTTTACAACCTATATCTGTTAAGGCTGGGGGATCGCATTTATACAATCAATATCAATAAATCAGCTGGTTAACATGCAATCTAACCATTGACTAATAAAAGTTAGGGTTTTAAAACTGGGTAGGATGCATCCAGAACTGAGGTGTCCATGTAAAACCTCTCAGTATTTATATATTTTAAGGGAAATCCTTTAACTTTGCTTATTTTCTGCCCTGGGGTATGTGCAACCTGCCCAGGGAAGGTAAGAACTGGGTTCTAAGGATCAGCATTGCTGCCTAGTTCCATTTCTTGTTGCTTTGCTCAGATTAAAAAAAAAAATACCCTGACAAAAGGCAGTGTAGGAGAGAAGGGGGTATTTGAGTTCACAGTCCCTGGTTATAGTCCATCACTGAGGAGAGTCAAGGCAAGAACTCCAAGCAGTCAGTGAGCAGAGGAATGAATGCATGCACCTCACTTGTGCTCAGCCCACTCTACACTTAAACACAGGCCAGGACCCAGCCCACAAAATGGTGCTGCATCCATTCACGGTTGGCCTTCCTTCCTCCATTAAGAGGTCCTTGACAGATGTGCCCATAGTCCAGCCTGGCCTACACAATATATAAGACTCCATTTCTTGGTAATTCTACATTGTGTCAAATTGAAAATATAATGAAACTACCACAGTGACAGTAGGAAAAGAGCAGGTTCTAATACATGGCTCTGGCCTACCAGACATACTTGTTTTCAAGAGCCATGGTACTGTGGTGACTGTCCCCTCCAAAGTTGCTGCTGAAATTTAATTACCAGTGTAACAGTATGAGGAGTGCAGAACCTTCAAGAGATGATTGACTTATGGTGTTCATCCTCAGGAATGGAGTAATAATGGTATCCAGGACTGGGTTACCATCACAAGTGGTAACTACATATATGTGTGTGTATAGGTATATATATGTGTGTGTGTGTGTGTGTGTGTGTGTGTGTGTGTGTGTGTGTAGTGAGTCTGAGCCTAGCTTTCTTGACGTGGTCTGGCTCCTCCCTTTCTCATGCCCATGATGCCTTCCGCTATACTGACATAGCAAGAAGTCCCTTGACAGATAAAGCATCAGCTTTGTAGCTTCCAGAACTGTAAGAAATATTTTGTTTTCATTATAAACTACCCAGCCCCTCGAATTCAGTGACAACAGAAAGTAGGCATGACATTTGGGCATCCAGAAAGTTCCCCCCGCCATGCCCCCTTCAGCCCTTACTTTCCCAAGTGTTTATATAAAGATCAAATAAATTGACATTATGCAAATTCATGTTGAATGTTGAGATGTTATATAAATCTCTACAAAAATGTTTGCCCAAAACATTTATTGAAAGTTTTAGGAGCCGGGTCTAGGGGTGAATGCCTGGGATCCCAGCACTTAGGAGGGTGAGGGAGGAAGAGCACACAATCCACTAAGCCTGGGCTGCAATACCTGATCCTGTCTGAAAGGAAAAAAGAAATAAATGAATCAGTCACTAAACAAAATAATTTACAGCCTGAGAGCTGGGGATATAGCTTGTTTGTAGAGTGTTTCACCTGCCATGTGTGAGGCTTGTGGTTCATGCCCCAGAATTACATGTTAAATAAATGAATAAATAAGTAAACAAGCTTCAAATTTTCAAGAATTTAAAATACCTGAGGTAGGGGACCTGCCCCCACTTTTTCCCCAGGATTCTCTTGAGCAGAGAAAAGTGAGAAATATTTGGATAGAAATATGGAGGGAGAGAGACAGATAGAAACATAGCATAGCCTCAGGAGGGCCTGGGTCAAAACCCACCAGCCCCTTCTGTCTCTTCTAAAGGGCTATTTATAGAAATGCCAAGTGGTGGAGCAAAAGATCTCCCCTAGCACAGCCAAGTGCAGACCCTTCCAAACACCTGGTGACCATGCATGTGGTCAGTGCACATGATCAATCCATCCCCTTATGCAGCCCTGCTGTGTAAAGCAAGCTCAGACAGATCTCACTAGGAAACCTCTGTGGACCCCAACAACCTGACTATGTAATTGATAAAAATCAGCTCTTCTGCTGGGTCTTAAAGCCTTTGGCATATAGACACAACCATGCAGATAGAAGAAACAGTGGAAATAAAGATGGGGGAAAGGCGCAGGGTGTCCTAGTTAGCCTTAATTGTCAACTTGACAAGACCTAGAGTCGCCTGAGACAAAAGCCTTGAGAAATTCCCTAGATTAGGTTGGACTGTGGGCATGTCTGTGGGGGATTGTCCTGACTGTTAGTGGAGGCAGGCCCAGCCCACTGTGAGCAGCACCATTCCCTAGGCAGGTGATCCTGAGCAGTATAAGAAACTAAGCATGAGCCTGTGTGAGACAGCAAGCAGGTTCTTCTACAGTTTCTGCTTCAAATTCTGGTCCTGATTCCCTTAGTGATGGACTGTGACCTGCAAGTGTGAGCCAGATAAACCCTTTTCTTCCCCAAGTTGCTTTTGATCCAAGTATTTATCGTGGTAGCAGGAAGGAAACTGAAACATATGGCTTGTCCAAAGTCTAGAAAGTAGTCTCATTTGCCTACATCATGGGATAAATAGCATTTAAGGAAACTGTTGGTTTTGATGTCCCTGTTTTTTTTTTATTTCCTAATTTTATTTATTTCATATGTGACTATGTGTATTTGTGTGTGCGTGCGTGCGTGCGTGCGCGTGTTCATGCACGCCTACATGAATGTATGCCACAGTGTATGTACAAGTTAGAGGACAATTTTCAGGAATGGTTTTTTTTCTCCTTCCACCAAATGAGTCCTAGGGATCAACGTCAAGTTGTCATGCTTGGCAGCAAGCATCTTTGTCTGCAGCACCACCTCACTGGCCTCACAGCCTTATTTCAAATGCAAATTTGTATCCTTTTATTTCAGATGTTAGTCATAGCAGTGTAGTGTTGGCAAGGCATCTAGATGGGGAAATATTTACAGCTCAGCCTACATGCTAGCATTACACAGTTGTCTCTGCTGCAGAGTATGCTGATGTCAACCTCAAAAATTTCAGGAGAGTTTCCTAATATTCTTTTCTAGTCTTTGGTATAATGGCTGATTTTTAGTGTTAATGTTTCCATTGTCTTAATATTCTTGCTTGTCTCATTTATATTCTGAGATTAATGATACTCCCAACACATTTGATTTATCATTTGGAGAAAGCACTTGTTCAGAAAGTCAGTGCTGGATATTAAATGGCGATTGCCCGCAATGAATTTCTTCTCAACATCTGCAAAGATGATATGGCTTTTCTTCTTCCACTTAAACTCTAAATGAGAGTTCTTAAACATACTTCAGTAGAATTCATATTGGTTTTCAAAAGCTAGGGTGTTAAAAACAGTCACATTTCTAATGCCTATTTTTCTAAGCTATCAAAGATGGGTGTCCTTCTCTCAAATTCTAGCTGATACTGCCCAGTTAAAGTACTTAGATTTTCTACATTCAGATGGGAAGTGCCTATTATGTCCCCAGGTCTCATGTGTAGGAACACCTGTCTCTAGCCTTGGGAGATTTAGGAAGTGTAGAGGTGGAACCCAGCTGGAAGAGGCTGGTCTCTGGACTCCAGTCCTGACAGTTATACCCACATCTAGTTCTGACATGAGTTCTCTGCTCCCTGATCCAACAACAGTGAGAAGCCACAGGGCAAGCTCCACCCTCACGAGCCCCTCACCATGCCTTCTCTCCACTGTGGAAAGTAGACTCTTAACTTATGAGTTAAACCTTTCCTCCACAACATTGTTTCTGTTGGGTATTTTCTCACAACAATGAGAGAAGTAACCAAGGCCATCCTCCTTTCCATGTTAATATTAGTTTATATTTGTGGAGTACTTCATTATTTATCTACTATTTATCTAGTCCTAGTGAGCACACACACATGCCTGCACTTGCACACACATGTGCATGCACTCACGTACCATGGAGCATGTGTGGAGGTCAGAAGACAGCTTTCAGGAGTGGTTCTCTCCTTACACTCTGTGCGTTTCAGGGATCCCACTTCTATCACCAAGCATGGCGGCAGGCACCTTTCCCTACAAAGCCATCTTTCCAGCCCTTAAAGTCATTTTAAATAAACATTTTAGTTTGTTAAACCTTCCTTTTACTGGGATTAAGTTACATAATTCTGTGTCACAATTTCAACTGTATTTTAAATGTGGCTACTGCAACTAATTCCTAAGAGCTGGTTAGGAGGCCGTAACATCAAGGTTATAGAAAAGAAGATAACCCTAAGTTAGAATGACATTTTAAAAGAAAATGTGATATAAACAAAAACTTACTAATTTTATCTTTAGAAGAGGCACAGTTTTTATCTGAAAGCCTTTGTGGTCATATCTCTTATTTTATTTGAAGTTGACAAGATATTATTTAAAGTTCTTGATCACCACAATGTACCAAGTCACTCTAGAAGCTGAGTAGAAAAGGGAGAGAATGTATAACATATAAGTTACACACTGATTTAATTTCATTTGTTAACTTGACAAGATTTGGATTTGCCTGGGGAAGGAGTCTTAATAAGAGCCTGCCCAGATCAGGTGGATTTGTGGGTATTTCTGTAGAGAATTATCAAGAGTATGTTAAATGAAGTGGGAAGACCCACCCACTGTGGGTGGCACCATTCCCCCTTCAGGAGATCCTAGGTTGTATAAGAGTGAAAACAGTGAGCTGAATGCTAGCATGTATGCATTCATTGCTTTATTCTTCTGACTGTGGATATAACGTGACCAGCTGCTTCAAGCTCTTATTGCCTGACTTACCTGCCATGATGGACTGTATCCTAAGTGTGAGCTAAAATAAACCCCCTCTGCCTTGAGCTGTTTTTGTCAGGGTATTTTATCACAGCAGTAGAGAAGGAAACTAAGTCACAGACTTCGTCTTAAATAATGTTGAGTAAATACAGAAGAGCGTGATTTACTGCCGTGTTATTAAGAAATACCTGAGACAAGCTAACTTCACAAAAGAGGCTTCCTCAACTCACAGTTCTGGAGGTTGGAGATCAAGTCTGTTTGGGGAGGAGGGATCCCTGGTAAATGACTCACCACAGATGACTTCACAGCATGGTAGGAACATATACAGGAGGTAAGTAATCACAGCACCAAAGAGGAAGCCGGAGTGAAACCGAGTGGGCCAGACTCAGACTTTCCTACCAACCCTCCCCTGAGACGTCAGCATCACCCTAACAGAAATGCAGAAGATCCATCTGAAGAGCCAGCTGGCCTTCCATCAAACACATCTCTTGTTCTACAGTGTCCCAATACTGCCACCCCTGCAGAACAAACATTGGCTAGTGGGAACAAACCACGCCCAAACCATCACATATGGGAAAATCAATTAAATTTGACACAAACTGTAAGCTAGAGGGTGGGATGAGCCATCTCTCTTCATATAAGACAGCACTGTAGCCATATCCTAAATAATGAGTGGTGTAATGTCATTTAACAGCATTAAAAGTGATGTTGTGGAGTGTTAAGTTGACAAGGAGTAAACTGGTGAAGGTTAATCCTCACTGTCAACCAGACTAGATTAGAGTAACCCAGGAGACAGTTCTGGAACTGGACGAGGAAAGATCCACCCTGAATGTGAGTAGTGGCATCCCAGACTGAAAAAAAAGGATGGAGGAGGAAATCCAGCTTGGTGTCAGCATTCCTTTCTATTTTCTGATCTGCCCAGTTGTGAGCAAGCAGCCTCACCTTGCTGTGGCCATGGCTGAGAGATGCTCCTGCCACCGTACCTTCCCCATCTGAGAGCCAAGCCAAAGCCAAATCCACCCCACCCCCTGGAATTGCGTGCTTTGCCACCTACATGAACCCACAAGGAGAAAAGTAATAGTCACTTTAGGTAGTAGAGCTGTGATTCAAATGTTCATTACCTGATTCTGATTCCCAACTCTGTTTCCTTGACCACAGCATAAAAAGTACATTGTTGTTTTAGAACACAATCTTGTGGTCAAATGATGGACTGAAGGGAGAAAGCTTATTTCAGAGACCGTTTTGTCACTCTGAATGCTGGAAATACTAGTGATGGATAAAAGTGTCCCTCTACCTGTTGCTTCAAAATAGTCACCACTGCTGAGTGCCTGAACTAAGCTAGAAATACATTAAATTAAGAATAGGAATCCAAGCCAGCTAGATGGTTCAGTGAGTAGAAGTAAGTAGTGGTCTAATGAGATGCCCCCCCATAGTCTCGGGCATTTTAATACTTGGTCTCCAGTTGTTCAAAATATTTGGATAGGTTTAGGAGCTGTAGGCTTGCTAGATAAAGTATGTCCCTGGGAATGAGCTTTGAGATTTTAAAAGTCATACACAATTCTCTGTTTGATCTCTATGCTTCATGCTTATTGATTGAGATGAATAAGCTTCAGCTGCCATGTTTGGCTGCTACAACACAACCCAGTTGTGTTGGTAATGGACTCATCTCTCTGGAACTGTAATCCTAATTATACCCTTTCTTCTATAAGTTGCCTTATAAGGTCGTTTATCATCATCATCATCGTCATCATCATCATCATTATATTACAGCAGTAGAAAAGTAATTAATACAAGATACATACCACCAAGTCTGATAACCTGACTTCCATTCTGGGACTCACATGGAGGAAAGAGACCTAACTCCTCAGGCTGTCCTGTGCCCTCTACAACCATACTGTTCCATCACCTGCATGCGCTTGTGTGCACATGCGCACAACATAATTTAAAACTTTTAAAAGAACATGGAGCCAAATCAAGAAGGAATTCTGGGGAATGAAGGGACAGGCTCTAGTGGCATATGAAATGTATAAAGGGACAGAAAGGTGGAAATCTAAAAAAAGACTGGGTTTTCTAAATTGGGCCTCTGGGTGACGGCAATGCCAACTGGGACAAGGTCAGTGTGAGGAGACAAAACATTTCAGGCATGTTGAAATGAGGATGCCTTTGGGACATCCAAATGAGAACACAGGTTCAAAGGACATTTTCAAATATTTGAGGGTAAATATTTTTTAAAGTATATTCTGCCATCTTATGTCGCTCCTTGCCAATGTAGGAGTTCTAGGGCTGTAAGACGTGAATTGGCTGCACTCTCTGAAAAAACCAGTGTGTGCTTATGACATTTGAGGTCAAAGACATGGCCAGAAACTAGGATTCTATGGTGAGTAGTATACATATAGTTACTTGACTCTAACACAAATGCTAGACTAAACACAAGTTCCTCCTTCGGGACCCATTAAAATGTACACAGGGAGATATTTATAAAGTATAACTGTGCAGAAAAACAAAAAAGGAGACCATGAGGGTCGATCTTTGTGCCTTCAGATGTGCTAGAGAGCTGCAGAGCACCTGAAGCCTAAGTATCTGGGATAAGCTGACTTCCTCAGGAACCACCAACAGACCCCATGTCAGGATACATGCATATACAATGTGTTGTCAATAGAAGGGTGTGCCATTCCTTCCCACAGGTTTCTCAAATCAGTTCTAAGATCAAGATCGTCTCACCAGCAGTGGTGGGGATGCAACTCAGATGCAGGGGGACCATGACATAGAGGCCATAATGCTTCCGTAAGACTCAAAACAGAAAGAATGCACCATAGTCAATGTTCACAAGCACTTGGGGGAAGGGGCTTCTACATACATTGGCGGGTGCATAGCCATAATCTTTTGGAGAGAAAATATGGTGATATTTAGATGTTTAAGTAGGCATGCTCATTGACTAATAGATTTTAGACCTAGGACATCAAAATAATGGTGCATGTTAATATAACTACGGAGGTGTAATGAAATACTGTAAAAGGGTGAGCAGGGAAAAACTTAAATACCCACCACTTGAGAAGATTATATTTCAGATACACCATTTATTACCAAGTATCTTTAAAATACTAAATGGATCCAGATGCTTGAGTTTCAAAAGCTGCACAGGGTATGTTGAAGGAAGAGAGGAGTCACACAAGATGATGTTCCTATCGGAAACTCTGACCTGTTGAAGAGATGCCTGAAAACTTCACCTATGTTTGAGCAAACAGAGGGTTAGGATGGGGGGGGGGCTCTTGACCTCATTCTCCTCTACAGGGCACAGCTGGAGTGAGGATGAGCTCTGAGATCACTGGGTCATCTTTTCAGAAAAAGAACTGGATTTTTCAACTTAAAATTCACTTTGAAAAGAAGTTACAAGTCATAGTTTTCTACTTTTCACTGAATTCATGTTTTAAGAAAGAAATGGAGATTTGATGTGTAGTCAGAGGCTGTGTTCTCACACAGTGGGCATGCACCACTGGCCATTAGTCTACGCATCTGATGTGCTTATGGAGCAATTATATATTGTACAACACATAGAAAGTGTTCTGGGGCTTGGAAATTTATTTTAGGTGGGGCGGGGCGCTTGTGCTACAGTGCATGTGTGTGGATGTGAGAGGACCACTTTGGGGGAGCCAAGCCCGTCTTTCCACTGTGTGGTCTGAAGTTCAGACTCAGGTCATGAGGCTCACGCAGCACAAGCCTTTCCCTGCTGAGCCATCACCCCAGCCCCAATTTCAGAGTTTTCAATGACAATGATGACAATGTTTTCTAGTCCACCATCTCAAGTACTACATCACACCCATAACAGATATGCAACAGAAAACAGAACGAGTAATACTGAACTAAATTAGAAACTTCTCTCCTTTAATTGTCATTTCTTTTGTTGGCAAAAGAAATGACAATTTCTTTTACTAGTGTATTCTCTTAGTAAAAATGCATCATGTTATGATAAAGGAAAAAAATCTCCAAAATACAGGAAAACACAAAGAACAAAAAATTTCCTCTGGCATATCTTGTTGGTCCGTCTAACTATATCATCTATCATCATTGATCATCTATCTATCATCTGTCATCTATCAGTCTATCTTCATTTACATCATCTATCTATCCCCATCAATCATCATCTATCATTTTACTACCTACATATCTATCTATGATCTCTATAAATCAATTATATCTATCCCCATCTATCTTACCATCTATGTATCATCTATTATCTGTCATTTCTATCATCATCTATCTATCAATCATCTGCCATCACTACCAACCTACCTATCATCTGTCATATCTATCTATTATCTATTTATCTGCTATGCAATATTCTAATTAATAGTACATGCTCACACACACACACAAATCATCATAATTTCAATGTATCTTTTAAGCTGATTTTTTTCACTTAAGCATATGAAGAACATTTTCTTGTATCTCCTACAGTAGCATTTCTAGAAGCCTCCCTCCAATCATTCTGTTCCATAAAAGTATGCAAATGTGCTAACCAGCTCTAAGCTCTGGATGTGGAACCTATCAGTTTGGTCAGGGAAAGAAATATACAGAGCTTTTCCAATCAGGTTTCTGTGAATGTTTCTTAACAGTTTTGTTACTCCTTTTTTTTTGTCATCTTTGAGTAAATAAATGTTACTAGTCAATTAAACACTGTTGCATAAAGATGCTTCAAATTCAGTCATCTCCCATGCCCTACCTCTGGCAAAATAGGGATTTTGATACAGTTTTATGTGTGATCCAGGTCTCCAGGCATGCTAGAGATGGAGTCAGTGAATACTAAGCCCTATGTTGCTCTACTGTGAGCCAGGACAAGGATGCTGTAAGAGTCCAGAGTCAGTTTTCCATATTATAGCAGACTTGAGTGAAATGATAACTATTGATCCAACAACCTGACATTGTTTTTCCCAAGTCTGTGGGGAAACATTGTACAAATGTGTGCCTAGGGACTCTTAAATAATACTTATTAGTGGCTTGGCAGACCATAACTGCTTGGAAGGAGCCATTAAAGATCAGATGTAATTCCTTTTCAGTTCTCTCATCTGTGACCCACTTGTTAGAGACTGCCACATGTGTGTGGAATCTGGCAGTTCACAGCTGCAAAGGATGCTAAAACAATACTTCTATCATCTTGCAAAAAATTGGACTTTTCTGAAGTTCACTAATTCTCTCACTTTCCTTTAACATAATATATTTGAGTCATCCTCTTGTGCTGGAGAGATAGTTCAGCAGTTAGAAGCACTTGCTGCTCTTGCAGATGACCCAGGTTCAGTTCTCAGCACCCACATGATGGTGCACAGCAGACTGCAACTCCAGTTCTAGGGGATCCAATGCCCTCTTCTGGCCTCTGGAGACTCCTGCATGAATGTGCTGCATATAAACTCAGACAGGCACACACAGATACACATAAAAATGATAAATAAATCTTTAACTTACTCTCTTAAATATTAAAACTCCATGGTTGCATCACTTAACTCCAAGTTTCCAAATTTATTTCTATAGCTTTTAAACCACAGTCAAAGTGTGGGATATTTAATAGTATCTGTCATGATTCTACTAAATTCTGATCAACATATTTCTGCAATTTTCATATCATAAAGTATTTTCATAGCGATTGTCAACCATCACCCAAATAGTAAAAATGAGTTGCTTGAGTGGTCATCAGGAAGCTTTCATTGCGTGTTAAGTTTTCCCTGGCATATTTTAAACTGTCCTCCATAGAACCCTGTAGTCAGAGAACACACAGCAAACTTCCAATCCAGCCACACAACAAAGCCAAGTGTGGCTTTTCCTTTCATAACTAGGTTCTGCCACGACACTTACCGAAGTGAGATGACGCCTTTTAGCCAGTGTCGGACTTATTTTGAGTTAACTTCTTTGTTTTGAAATCTAACCTGTAGGGTGAGACTTCTAAAGCCTATGATGTGTTGCTAGAGATGTATAGAGAGTCTAAGTAGTCTCTTTTCAATGTGTTCTGGCACTGTAGCCTGAAGCCAGAACTAGGTTTTTCTTTCTTTTTTTTTTTTTTTTTTTTGGAACTGCAACCTGCCTCCCATGAATGGAGGAAGCAGGCTGCCTCTTTGCTGAACACTCAGACAGGGTGCTGATATAACAACAGTGGACAAGCAGCTGGGAGCTGGGCTGTCAGCCCGTCACACACTGACAAATCTGTTGTTCATATTCAGGCAGGATGCGTGTGTCCACTCGCCACCAGCATCATCCATCTAACACAGAGGGGGGATGCGGGCAGCCTGCACCCTGCTGCCTGTGGACCAAACACGCTTATTACAATCCTTCTGAAAGCTTGCAACTAAACAACTCATTTACTCTGTGATGATGGGGCCAGGCAAATGAGACAAGTAAGACAGCCTGCTCAATTTTTGTTTCTCTTCCTTCAAGGTGCCAAGACAGCCTGCATTACCATTTCATGTCACATACATAAAACCATAACTCTAAATAGCTCCAAACAGCTCTTCTGAAAATCTAGACAGGCAAAAAGAGAGAGAGTGAATGAAAGAAACATTCAATTAAAATGTTATTTGAGAGGAAACATACTTTGAATACAATATACAGTGCACACACACACCCTTATTTTTTATTTTTCAGGCGGGTTGACTTTCAGAATGCTCTCTGGCAAATTTCCCCCTGAGCCATCACATCTGTGCCACTCTGATACCCCCTTTCTCTGCAGATCCATTCTAGGTTGATCACAAAGCCTGCCTGAGATTGAATTGACAATTCCCCAATCAAGACATATCTGTATTTGTATGGGTCTTTGTAAATCAATGAAGAATACTTTCTTGTATGCCTTTGGGAGGAATTGAGTGGTAATGTAGAGGATAATCCAGAGTTTCTGGCACGGTGTGACTCATGATTTGTTGACCCTTTACTAGACTGTTGAAGAACAAAACTTGCATCTGTTCCAACAGCCTCTCCCTGAACCCTGCTCACTGCCTCTTCTTCACTCAGCCAAGCCCAGGCTCCAGAAAGGGCCAGCATTACGGCTGCTCTCTGAAATGTTTTCACACAACTTTGTGTTTTCCATTCACATTTGTAGACGCTTTTCCCAAGTTGTTTTCTACAGCATCTCTGAGGAGATATTCCGAGGAGCATTTGAGATAAGCTGCTCAATAAAGCCCACAAGAAACACGAATCCACTCGAAGGGCAAGACAAAAACCAAGTGTAACCTTGGAAAATCGTGGTAGCATTTTAGAATGAAGAAATTTTCATATCCCTGTGAAAACTGTGATCAAAATGTCACTACAGTTTATGATTTAATTTTTAAATCCTTTTACATTAAAACAGTAGCAGCAACGGTGCCTAGCATCACTGAGATCCTCCTATGCGGATGTCTTTTTCTGTATCAATATTCACATTGAGAGGAAGAAATCTACTTTTGGAATGTGTAGGGTAGTAACATGAGGGGGAAAATGGAGCAAGTGAAAAACTACCAAAGAATAATGTTCTTTTGTCCACTGCCTATAGCACGCGTTACTCTTACATAATTTTTCTTGTGTCAGTAGACATTAAGTATTAGTATTTACCACAGAATATTCCTAAGATTCCTTGGCTTGTTTTGTTTGTTTGAGGCAGTCTCATTCTGTAGGCCAGGCTGGCTTGCAACTCTGTTACCCATGATAGCTTTGAACTTGTAGTGATCCCCCTGCATCAGCCTTCTGAGTTACTGGGATTATACTTGACTCAATATGTGCACTTTCAAGGAGCACAAAGAAGCAATAGCAGTATGACAGATTACAGCCAGCACACACTGTATACACACACACTCGCACAAGTGAGGAAAGAAGTTTGTATGGAGTAAGTCCTCGTATAGGAAATTCACTGTGGTCGTGGTTCAGTTCCTCCCATAGCACAATGTGAATGTATTCTTACCTAAAGAAAAATACATTTTCTTTACTTTATTGGTTTTTGACACAAGGCCTTATGGTGTGGCATGGACTAGCCTCAGACTTTCCACCGTAGTCTACTTTAGATTCTTATTGAGTGTTGGAAATCCTTGATTCGCCTTCGTTACGGCACTGCATAGCTTTATGCAAATGTTCCACTCTGTCACAATGCACCCCATGTTTTTGTGGGTCTTGAATGAGAAGAAAAATAAAGCACTATGTAATTCATAGTGTGAAAAAGAAATTAGAAGGGTTGTTTTATATTTTAGAAATGAATTTACCCTAATAGAAAATAAACCATATTTAAGAGAGCCAAATAATTCTGATCAACTTGAGCAATATCTCAATTAACTACACTCTCAAGTTTTAACATTGTGCTCTTTGTCAATATAATAATGAGGTAAATTCTTATAAAATTCCCGGGTGCCCTTTATTCTGTCCTGAAACCCGGGTGGTTTTTGATTGACAGAAAGATTACCTAATAAACCTCCAGTACAAACTAATTAATCACTTTGAATACAACACTAAATTGGCAGGCATAAAAAAGCCAATGAGATGGGTGTTGAGGGCCATTTGCAAGTGACCTTAGTTGAAAGCCAAGTACAGAATGATTTCTTCTTTAGCAGCGCCATGTTCATGAGAAACAGTGTATGGTTGTGTCTTCCTTGCTCTCACACCTGCCTGCCACTCCCTGATAAACACTTCAAAGGAGCAGCAAGTCTCTGAGTAGCTCTGGTGTGGCTGTAATGATTGCCAGCTACACCTGGCCCAGCCTCTACTGCCCTTATAGTCTACAGTACTTCTAACAGCATTTCTTGTATTGTACAGCGTGATTTTTTTAGCCGTCTGTCGGCTCCTTAGAGGACCACTTTTACTTCAATTCTGCAACCCTGGCAGGGGCCTCAGTCCTCATGTAGTCAGTGCAGGCAAGCTACCACAAAACCTGGCATTTTGATCACATACTGTACTTTAAATGATCATTCCTTCGTGTTCTGATGCTGAATTTAAACATCCAAAGGGAGCCAGCTCCATGTGTACACACACTTGCTGCCAAACCTGAAGACCTGAGTCCAATCCCTGGGATCCCCCTGGTGGAAAGAAAACACTGACTCCAGAAAGTTATCCTCTGACCTCCCACATGCCTACACATGTACCCCACCCCCACTCATAAATAAATAAAAGTAATAAAGCACCAAAAGGTGCCACCATTTCCACCAGTATAGTAGTTACTTTTCTCGTTACTGTCACAAAATAGCTGACAAACAGTTTAAGGAAGGAAGGGGATTGTTTGGGCTCCCAACAAAGCTGCGAAGTCATGGTGGAAGGGAAGGCGCACGAGGCAGCCGGTCACATCATGCCCACAGTCGGGAAGCTGAGTGACAAATGCCGGCACTCAGCTTGCTTTCTGCTTTCATTCAGTCCACAACTGCAGCCAATGAAATGGTGTCATCTGCTGTTAGAGAGGGTCTTCCCTCTCATGTAACACCTTCACAGACATTCCCAGAGGTGTGGGTACATACTGATTGGAAATCCAAACCAGTTGAATCTGAAGATTATCCGCCACACCAAAGCCCATTGTTCTGAAAGGAAAGTTAGCTCACCATCAGTTTTGATCAGGAATTCACCAAGTGAAAAATATCCACCCTCTTCCCTCCCCCGCTCCAGCTCACCTCACCTACTGTGCTCCACCTGTTATCAAAGTGCCTTGGGGGAGATCCAGGGTCTTGCAAGAACAGGAACACATTTCATAGATTCCGTATGTTCCTTCCTGCAGCAAGTAACAACTCAAGGGTTACCTGATGTGCATCTCAAACTATAGAAATGATCACTAAAAGTATAGTCTTTGGATAGTCATCTTCTAACCTCCAACCTATAAACAAACAAATAAATAAAGATAAACAAAACCTATAAATAAATAAATAAATAAATAAATAAATAAATAAATAAATAAATAAATGAAAGAAATAAACATGGGATATCCCTAAGAACATGTAGTATCTTATTAGGCTTCCCACTCCCAGTCCATCTTGAGTCCACCTCAATCTGCTTCTGGGTGATGGGGTGTTGCTCAGGTAGCTTTTCTCTGCTGATCCACCTCACTCATGACTGGCTGCCTGCCCTAGAGGTGGGCTGTCTGTGTCTGGGCACAGACTCTCTCTGTTGAATTCCAAACCTGTTGTGCCAGGCAAGAGGTGGGTTTGGGGGATCCTGCTGAGCCCCCAGCTATTTACGGACCCTCCTTGCTCTATTTCCCTTCTCTGCCAGGTTGTCTTCCCCGACTCCCAGCCCAGCCCTGCTCCCCCAGAGCCCTCTCTTTCCTGTTCCTACCCAAGCTGCTCTGAGACAGAAAGGGAGAGCAGAATTATTTATTGTGCGTCTGTTTGAAGTGAAAGGCTTTTACATTTTAATGAGCACTAAATAGGTGCGAGGAAATATTGTTCATTAGCTGTAATCTGCGGAATTGCTTGAGTGAACTTCCTTTGGAGGCTGCTTTAAGCGGTTCACTCAAGTAGAGCAGTTTGTATGGTAATTAAGGGAGCATTTTGCTGTCAACATCTGTGCTGCTATTTATAACAGGGGAGGTGGCTTGCGGCTCCACTGGAGGGCTGGAGGGTGTGGGTGCTGAGAGATGCAGGTGGGATGGGGTGACAGTCAGGAGTGGTACAGCCATGGCTTGCAGCCATGACAGTCTTCTTTCTCTGGCTTTCCTCCATTCAGCCTCGAATAATTCTCACAGAAATCCATCGCCATTCATCGTGGCTAGAAGAATTCTTGCTTTGACGTCTCTTCATTAATCACAACCTTCACCTGGCAGCCCAGGCAGGGAGAGTCAGGACGCTGTGGAGAAGCGAGTGGTCTTTCGCTTTGTCGCACATTTTTTCTGTCTCTTGTGCATTTTTTTCCCTCTAAGTCACTCTGATGGGGCAACAAGGTACCAGCATAAGAGCTGTGACACTTGGGGGAAGTCAGAGAAGACCAGGAAAGAAACACTGAACACCTCACATCCCTGCTGAGGTGAAGAAATAATCACCTATCGACAGTCCTAGCATGGCCCTCAACATATGTGACTCTATGTCCTCCTAGAGCAGCCTGAGGTACTCTTTATATTCTTGGCAATACCAGAATGATCTGGCTTGCATGCCCTCCAACTAGAGAGATGGAGCGCTTACCTGGGAAGGTCTAGGAGACAGATATACAAGGTCAGAAGTTATTCAGCAGGAAGGTGGTTTGGCCATGCAGAAGCCAGGAGCAGGACAAGATGGGCAAAGAGTGAATGAGTAGCAGCAAAGAACCTGTAAGAAGGCTGATGGCAAGACCACTGGCTGGGCTGAGTTGGGTCTGGGACTGAATGATGCCTGGGTGAGCCGGGAGCTGGTGGGCACAGGGATGAAGGCTGGCAGTTCTGTAAGGGGAGGAAGACAAGGACCCACTTTCTGGAGGCAAAGAGCAGTTAAAGAAGCAGTGGCTAAGTGCCCATCTGCTACTCTGAAAAACTTGTCCCAACGCCTTACATTTTCTCCAGCATAAGGTGGAACCAGGCAGGATTCTTGAGAAGAGCAGCTGTTTGCCTAGCTGTGACGGTGCAGCCACAGAGGGGCAGGAGTCAAGGAGACCCCAGCTGCTGGGAGGACACAGAAGGCCTCAGGCACCAGGCTGGGATCTAAGAGCAAAGGGGTTTCTCTGTCCATTTCTTCACACTTTCCTCTCCTTCTCTTCTCCTTTCTATTCTTTCCTTCCCTTTATTTTTTCTTTCCTTCTTTTCTGTTTTTTTGAGACAGGGTCTCCTGTAGTTGGGGCTGGCCTCAGGTTCCCTCTGTAGCTCTTATTCTCTGAGCTTCCTCTACCCCTATCTTGTGCTGAATTCACAGTTGTACATCACCACATTTGTTTGATGTGGCATTCGGGATCAAGCCCTGGCTTTGTGGATCCCAGAGAAGCACTCTTCCCCTTGAGCAACTTCCCCAGTCCCCCAGTCCCAGGCATTTTCATTTTTAATACATAGCTATTATTTGGCACATAGTAGGAGAGTACTCAAAATCAATATCTTTTGAGTGAATGAATAAATTATTGAGGATCTGTTGACATCAAGAATGACTTACAATAAAAGATGTGGAGTGTGATAGCAGCCAGCTTTTTCACCTGGGGACCTTTTACTCAGTCAGTAAATTAGTAAAAGATTCACAGCCTTCAAAAGGATTTTTTTGTTGTTGTTTTTGTGTTTTTTTGATCCCACACAAAATCTTGATTTCGGCAAAATACATTAAGAAACATCAGGCCTACTGAGGACATTACATGAGAGTGATGTTTTGAAGGAGAAATGATCCCCATGGGCTCATGGATTTGAACACTTGGTCCCCAGCTGATGGTGCTGTTTGGGGAGGTGATGGAACTTTTGGGACCTGGCATCGTACTAGAGGAAGTATGTCACTGGGGTGGACTTTGAGGTTTAAAGCCTTGTGTCACTTCCAGTTTTAGGGAAACTGCTTTCTGCTTGTGGTTAAAGATGTGATCTCTCAGCTGCCTACTCCTGACTCTTGCTGACATCCCTCCCTGCCATGATGCTCTTATTGCCGCAGAGCCTAGAACAGAATAAACCCTTTCTTCCTCAGATTGCCTTTGGTCATGATGTTTATGACAGCAGCAAAACTAACCAATTCCACGAGGGACTGTATTAGTTCTTTCTATGTCTCTGTGACCAAAATACCTGACCAAAGCAATGGGAAGTGGGATGGTGTGTTTTGGCTCATGACTTCAGGAAGATTTCAGCCCATCATGACAGGGAAGGCAAAAGGTGATGGCTATTATTGGTTGCCAAGTTGGCTACATCTGGAATTAACTAAAACCTGAATGACTAGACACACGTGTGAGGCATTTTTTTCTTCATTAAATCATTTGAAGTCAAAGGACCCACTTCTAATTCAGATCTTTGAGGTGGGAAGATCAACCTTTAATCTGAGCCAGGCCTTCTTCTGGAAGTCTCTATAAAGGGCATGGGAGGAGGAGGCTTTGCTCTATTTGCCTGCTTGCTCTCGCTAGTTAGTCCATTCCTTCTCTGGCATTAGAGCCTACTTCTTCAGGATTCTGGCATATACTGAAGACAAGCTGAGACATCCAGCCTCGTGGACTGAACAATTACTGGATTCTTGGACCTTCAGTTCATAGGCAGCCATTGTTGGATTAGCTGGACCACATCTTGTCAGTCATTCTAAACTCTCTCTGTCTCTGTCTCTCTCTGTCTCTGCCTCTCTCTTTCTCAACAGAGAGAGAGAGAGAGAAAGAGAGAGAGAGAGAGAGAGAGAGAGAGAGAGAGAGAGAGAGAGAGA
>CABHPH010146421.1:43882-61460 GCA_902168325.1 Peromyscus nudipes
TGTGTGTGTGTGTGTGTGTGTGTGTGTGTGTGTGTGTGTGTGTGTGTGACATGAGATCTCAGTAAGGGCTGTAGGCTACAAATGGATCAGAAGAAGCAGAAAGCAAGAAGCAGAAAGCAAGGATAACTTTTTCTACTGGATCTTTTTTGGTCCCTTGATGGAGCCTGTTCACACCCAGTTAGTGACAAGTGTTGAACTGGATGAAAAAGAAAGAAAAACCCCTCTCCTCTCCCTCCTCCTTTCTCTCTCTCATACACATATATGAACCCCCAAATAATAACTGCAAACAGCCGTGTGTCTCTTGTATTTTCCTTTTCCTTAGATGCACCTTGCCCCAATGAGTATAATCCCAGGCACTTGCAGTTTTCTAGCAGTAATGAGGAAAAGGAGAGGGAAAGAAAACACGATGCCTTCTCATTGTTAGAGTTGAATGCTGGAAAGCCAGCTGTGAGTTAGCATTTGCTGCTGTTCATTAATCAGAGGATTCTTGGACCTCAAACCTAAGGTTTCCTACATGCACACTCTCAGAAGGCTGGAGGATGAACATAGTAAGGGTAAAGAGCTCATGATAATGGAACATTTTGCATTGTCTGGGTGATGCCTGGTGAATATGTTTTAAAACCTAAGCTGTTTTTTCCTTCCTTCTCTGCCTATAGCTTGTATTATGAATTTCTGTTAGTCATGAAAGATAATCAAATATTTTAAAATAAATAATATTTTCATGACATCAACCTTGGAGTGTCAGCATGAGAAAAGAAGTCTGAGTTTGGAAAGCTAAAACGTAAGAAATAGAGTAGTGAAGAGCAGTGGGGAAATGCTACAGGACACAGAAAGGAAGATGGTGTCCATAGCAGAGCTTGGGACAGGGCACAGTAGGGCAGGTGCCACACTCAGGTCAGGACTCAGAGGCAGGAGTGTGCCAGCTACTTCCTGAACATGTTTGAACTTGGCACACCTGCTCAGATCATATTCTAGCCACAGTCTGAACTGAAGGCAGGTATGTGGTGGACTCTGAAATCCAGTCCAAGGGGCTGGAGAGAGGTGCCTTAGCAGTTAAGCGTACTTAATGGTCTTCTAGAGGATGGGAGTTCAGTTCCCAGTATTCACATGGTGGCTAACAACCACCTGTAACTCCAGCCCCAGGGGATCTGATACCCTTTTTTGGTCTCTGTGGGTACCTTTGCAAATGTACACACACACACACACACACACACACACACACAAGAAATCCAACCCTACAGAGACTGAATAAAGATAGACCAAGCAAGAAGGTAGTCCAACAAGTACAGTATGGTAGTACATAGTGAAAGGTTTCTGCCCAGAGGGTGCTGAGTACTGAGTGTTATGATTCTTGGCATGACAGTAGGAAATCCAGAGATGAAGTTTCCTCGTGATGCAGAGAGAAGGCCGGTAGAGGTTAAATGCACTCCTGATTATATGGAAAGTCTTGATCTTCATCAGATCCTCACATGTCTCCTGCAGAGACAGATAAGAATATAACCTCAACAGACATTCAGCATACACATAACACAACTATGGAAGTACTTGGGAGGCAGGACAAGATTCACACACACACAGAGAAATGTTATCGTTGTCTCTAGCTACAATGTACTTCATGACATTAACTTGAGCGAGTACTTTGTACATTTGAGGAAGATCTAGAAAACCCTGCTAAGTTCAATAGGAATGAGACCCTAGAATGGTGTTTCCTCCTTTACAGAGTCTGATGTTTCACTGTCTTGTTTGAAAACATCACTGTCTATTTTCCAAGGAGTGTGTGCTTCCTTCTCTCCACAAAGTCAGAAAACAATAAGGCACATGATTTGCTCAATATTAAGTTATTTTTATGTATTGATATTTGATAATAAAAACAAGTTGAAATTTAATATTTTAATTTGTGAAAGACTATTTTCTGGAGCAGAGAGACCTTTGCCATTTACCAAGCAATTTATTAAAGCATCCACTAGATCTGAAATATGCACATTTTTAAGATGCTTAAGGGTCATGTTTCCTTAAACAAAATACTAATATATATGTTAATATAAAACACATTGATATGAGATGTATATACTATTATAAAATACTGTCAACACCATATCACCATATCAATTTAATTGCATTAACCACAAAGGTAGCTTTGTAGAGTAGTTCTTAAAAAATTAATTGATTCATGATAATAGAATAACTATATGGTTAACAGAAGCCACAACCAACCTGGTAATTTTTCTTAAGTGAGGAACTGTTAGGGTTCAAAATAGTTCAACTATCTTAAAGGGTGATAAAATGTCTTGAATTCATAGAAATTTGCTGGATTTCCTAACTCAAATTGCTAAATGCTCACAATCTCATTTTATAATGATATATCCTTTCATTTAAAAAAAAGCTCTAGGGGCTGGAGAGATGGCTCAGTGGTTACAAGCACTTGCTGCTCTTCCAGAGGACCTGAGTTCAGTTCCCAGCACCTACGTCAGATGGCTCACAACCACCGTAACTCCAGGTACAGGGCATCTGATGTTTCTAACCTCTGAAGGCACCTTCATTCATATACACAATATACACTCAGATACACACATCTATAGATAATTAAAAATAATAAAAATACAAATCTTTAAAAAAGAAATTTAAATGTGATAGGGAATGAGGCAATTGGAGGAATGAAATAGAAAGTGTCAGTATGTAAAATGGTGTTTGTTGAATAATAACAAACTGTGCGTGCACATCTGTCTATCTACCTGTCCATCTCACTAGCTTTTTAAAGGGCACACCCTCAAGCCAATGAACATAAGATACAAGATAGATACAAAAGAAAGAAAAACCTAAAAGAAACACAATCACTGGGCGAGTTAAAGCTCCTTTCAGACACGGTTGCGTCTAGAATTACACCCTTAGCATTAACTACTCTGCTAAATGTAATTTCTGAGCAGCTTGGCTATGCTGGGACCAATAATGCTTCGGCAGATGTTAACAGTGAGGGAATTTAAAGATTACAGAGTTCCATGGGTGCAGTAAAGCTGCGGTGGGAACAGAAATATTACCGTAGCTGTTATGTTCCGAGTGCATCACAGTTACTGACAAGTGATACATGAGTGATAGTGAGGACCAAGGGAATGGGACTTTACACTTACTGGTCAGCAGCATATAAATCCCATAAATTAAACAAAGTTTTATGTATTCCTCATTTCTTTGCAGACTGATCTTCCTCAGAGGGCCTTTGTTTCATGTTAATTCCACCATCAAAGCTTTGTTCAACCATACTGTTCTTTTTAAGCCGGGTATAGCTTCATTCCAGGCTTCCTGCTACACATCTATCCCCATTAGTTTTGAATCTCGGTGTGATCTCCAGGTGGGACTTTGCTGGTGCCTCCATGTGTTTTACGACGGACTCCATCAGACATAGCACTTTTTATATAAATCCCTCCTAGGCCACCTTATTTGTCCCTGTAATGGTCTAAAAGGAACATTTCTATATTCTCTGAAATGTAGATGAGTGAAAACTTAGCTATACAGCATCACCCTTCCTGGGAGGAGTCTGAACAGGGTGTTCACTGTCCCTGAGAACAAGTGAGAATGGGCACAGTGTCTCTTATATCCTTAAGCATGAATGCCAGCTCTTGCAATGGGATAGTAAGCCATGGGAAAACAATAATTCCCAATGGACTGAACATCTTATGTCCAGTTCACCATAAGTTCCCACAGCAGAACTGCAGTCAGATTATGAGACCTTGGGAAGCAGGAGTGAAATTGTGTGAGTGTGGGGGGGGGTGGAGATGGCTCATCAGTTAAGAGCACATATTAGTGTTGCAGAGGACTTGAATTTGACTCTTAGCACCCACACTGGGAGACTCATAACTGCTTGTTAACTGATGTTTCTGGCCTCTAAGTGCACCTGCTCTCTCTCCCTCTCTCTCTCTCTCTCTCTCTCTCTCTCTCTCTCTCTCTCACACACACACACACACACACACACAGAGAGAGAGAGAGAGAGAGAGAGAGAGAGAGAGAGAGAGAGAGAGAGAGGCACAGTTAAAAATTTACAAAGTGGAGTTGTGCTTTTATTTGCTCATTCAAACTAACAAAATCAAAATGTAGGTTATATTAAAGCAAGAAGTTCTGATGAACCAATAGTGGGTTACTTATAATAGACATAAAGTTATTCATGTATAAATACATCTTCCTCTAATCATGTAGACACAAGAAAAAAAGCTTTATGTATCTGGATGCCCAGCCTATATACCACCCAACACTAAGACTACAGTGCTGTTGATTTCTAAGTGATGTGTAACACGGAAGTATTTCTACTTAGCAGCCTGGGGTGATCCATGATACCTTGCTCTCTTCCTTCTCCCAGACTTATTTGATTCATCTGGAAGTATCTCTTGTTACTTAGGGGGGTCTACTGGCTTGAGGGTGTGGGTTATTTTGTATCTTGCTTGTCCCTGTCGCCTTGAACTTTTCAGGGCTTTGTGCTAGCCATGCTTCCATCATCTCCGCTTCCCCCCAGCTGGGGTCATCGACGCCCTACCACACCCAGCATTTTTATGTGTATACTGGGGATCCATTTGAACTCAGGCCTCCATGCACTTTACTGACTGAGCCATCGACCCCCAGTCCCTACAAAACAATTGCATTGGAATCACTTTCAGACACATGTAGGCAGGCCCCTGTGGGCCTGTGATTGTGGCTGCAGATTTTTCTGGCATGGAGTCATTCCTGCATAGACTCTGAACCAGATCTTACTTTGAACATGTTCCTACACCACTGTAGGGTGTAGAAAGAGCAGACTTCATGCACTGATGAAATCTAAGTAGGGAAAGCAGTTTTAATTTTCTTGCTGGTGCTATTATCTTTCAAGTCCTAATAATCTCGCTCGTGCTCGGGCCGTGAGCCTATAAATCTGTCCACGTTCAATGAGCAATCCAGGAGAAGTTTCCCTGGGCCGTGTGAGGCCCTGATAAACGCAAACAATACAGTTCTAGCCACTGCTTATTAAGAAGGGAGACACCCCCACGGCCCGACACTGCAATCCTTTTTATTTTGATGGTACTATTTCACTGTCTATCGTAAACCTAGCGAGGCGGGCTTTCTCTACCCTGCTCGCCTTTTATTGGCTATAAATCACCCCTGACAGGAAGGTTTATGCCCAAATCCGTTTACTCCTTGTTGGTAGTCTTTAAATTAATATTTATAAGCTGGAAGAGGCCTAAAAGGGTGCGGCAATATAATAGCTAAATGCCCCAGTTGGGCTTGAACTGATCCCCACCTCTTCGACCATTGACATCTCTTAATTACTCTCATTCCTAGCGTCTATCATCAGTGCCATCCTTGTGCCCACAAATCACAAGCTTTGGTGGAATTGAAGTGGGGCAAAACAGAGGTTCAGAGATGTTTAGCCTCCGTTCCATGTGTAGTTACTGCTACCATTATTGTTATTGTTATTATTCTGCCTCTCCCCAGCCCCCATACCCCGTGACATGTCACAGCTCAGGTGTGGAGGTCGGTCATTGCCTTCCACTTTGTTTGAGACAAGGTCTCTTTGTTGAGTAGGTGCACATTCCTGGCCTTCTAGCTTCTGGGGAGTCTGATCTCCACCTCCCCATCTCTCTGTGGGCGCACTGGCATTACAGATCCCCCCCACCCAACTGTGTCTGGCTTTATACGGGTTCTAGATCCAGAATTCAGGTCCTCACACTCAAGCCCTTTACCCACCACGCAATCTCCCGATCCCCACAGTTGATTTTTGAACGGTTTTAGCACGCAACGATGGGGTCCGGGACACGAATGAGTTACAAAGGCGTTAAGCAGTGGTTGAAAACAATGGCTTAGGAATCATTCAGACTGAAATCATGTCCTGACGGGACTTTGTAAATTCCTTACTGAAGCACATGTCTTAAAATTACCTCCAAATTCAAAGTTACGTTAAGTAAGTGGATGGATTTCAACTCACAGCATTAACCTCGGCCACAGAACAGGCCTTGCTGGGTCCAAGACTCCATTCTCTGTGGCTGATCCCATGACCTCTGATTCCTGAAGCAGGGTCCAGAGGTGATACCAGTCTGTCCCTTGTTTTCCTTATTGTGCTCAGGGTCCGGCTTTCTTTACCACCAAGCTCAAGGACACCCCTGCACTTACTTCCGGTTTCTGTAGCACTGACTCCCACCGCCTCTAGAGTCTTCTCACTTTCTTTGTCTTTGTAAATGGGCTCCTCCTCCCCCACCCTCAGTTTAGTGTGGTTCAGTCGGAGGCTGAAATAAACAGGTGTGTTTATATAATAGATCTTCTTTTATTACTTCTTTGACTTGGAAAGTACAGGAACTAAATCTGCTAAGTAATATGCACCATCCTTCTGGAGAATGCTGCTTTCTGTCAAATGCAAACTGTGATGTGGAATAATGAGATTGGCTTTTCATGGCGCTCTAAAACAATGGAAAAAAATTAGTGTCACAGTTTTTTGAGCAATAGCCGCTTGCTTGGGATAGGCCTCTAACCTCCAAGGGGACTATGTGGTAGGGAACAACATTGCTTAATATACTTTAATTTTGGTTGACTGTAAAAGTTGAGTTTGCACTTTGTAGATAATAGTTCAGAAATGTCTGTCAATCCTTTACTTTCATTTGTCTGTAAGCGAAATTCCTGGCCCCACCAAGAATTCTCCAACATTAGATGGTGTTTGGATCACCTCTGTTAAAACCAACCAGGAAAGCCAGCTGTGGTGACACATGCCTGGATTCTAGCACTTGGAAGACTGGGGTGGGTTAAATAGGCTGAACACTTATTTCAAGGCTATCCTGGGCTACATAGCAAGGTACTATCTAAAACAAATAAACAAAATCCCTAAAACCAATTCAATTTAAAACTTGGGAAATCAGTTAAAATTCATGTTCTCAAGTCCCAACCTAAGTCAACAGAGTCTGAATACCTAGAAAGTTTCAGCCCAGATTTGTACTTTTCATAAGAATCTCAGGTGATCTTTTTAAGCTGATGTATACCCTGAAACTCATAGGATTACCATTTTTTTATGGTTTTTAAAAGTGCAGTTTAGTTTATGAGGCTCAGAAGGGCACACGTGGAAGCTACCATAGTATATTTCTGGAAGTTTAGAATTAAAAAAAAAAACAACCTAACATGATTAAAATAATGTGCTCCATCCCTCTGTCTTCACAGGATCCCTTCCTAACAGCTTGGAAGGACAGTCTTAAATGTGGCTGTCACTCTCTGGCTCCTAGATGTTCCACCTCCTCACTGACATGTGTGGAGCCCCACCTCTGGCCTCCAGTCTGATCCTCGTCCCTTCCCAAATCACCGTGAGGAAAGGATGTATAAGAGCTGCTTTCCTGTTACTGTCATAAAATCCCAGGACCAAAAGCGACTTAGAGGAGAACAGGTTTACTTCAGCACACGGTTCCAGAGAGATCGAGTCTGTCACGGTGGAAAGCCATGGTGGCAGTCAGGGGAAGCATGGCTGCAGGGGCAGGAAGCTGGCTGGTCACATTTTCATCCGTGCGCACACAGAAGCAGAGAGAACAGGAAGTAGAGCAAAGCTATGAAACCTCAAAGTCAGCCTACAGAGATGTACTTCCTCCTGCAAGACTGCACCTCCTAAAGGTTCTACCCCACAAACAGTGACATCTACCGGGGACCAAGTGTTCACATACATAAGCCTCTGGGGTCATTTCTCACTCAAACTCCAAAGGCTGCTTCAGCCCTTGCGCACATTCTCTGTGTCTATAGGCTCCCTCAGCACCCTGCAGACCCAATATTCAGCTGTGTTCCAGTTTACTCTCAGGAAGTCAGAACTTAGGAGACGTTCTGCACAGGTTCCGAAAATGGATTTGACTCCTGACCTCATTTGGGCAGAGAACTGTTTCATCACTTAGCCCATGGCTAAGCAGGAGAGTTGTGGACAGTGTCTCACCCAGGGTGAGGTAGCCAGATAAAAACTAAAGGAGGAGGCTCTAGCTTAAACTAAATGAATTAGCATGCCAGAGAACTCCTAATATGAGTAGGGAAAAGAGAAAACAATAGCAATGGAACCAGTCAGGGAAACATCAAGAAAATTATAAGAGCTCAGCAAATCCCTCAAGGTAAATAGTCTTAGTTCCTCGATGAAGAAACACAGACTAGTGGGTTGGATTTAAAGCAAGATTCAATTCTCTGTTGTTTGGGAGGAACATACCTCATTGGTGAAACCATACACAGAGACTGAAGCAAAAAAAAAAAAAAAAAAAAAAAAAAGTAGTCAACTTACCAAGTAAACAGAGGCCCCAAAGAAGCAAAGAGCTATATTTATATTTGGTAAGGTAGACTTTAAGTCAAAGTTAGCTGGAAAGAGAAAAAAGTCACTTCCCTACTACTAAAGGGAACATTCTGTGAAGGTGATAGAATGATTCTAAATGTATATGCACAGGAAATTGGTGCACGTATCATTTTTAAAAGGCTACTGGACACAAAGGGACCGATGAGACCACTTATAACAATAAAAGTGACATCAGTACCCTACTGTCCTTAGTAGACGTCATCCAGGAAAAAAAAAGTCATCAAAGAAATTTCAGAGTTCAAGTTTACCACAGGCCAAATGCACTTAACATAGATCTACAGAATACTCCATCCAACAGCTACAGAACACATTCTTCTTGGCAGCCATGGAACTGTCTCTAAAATAGGCCACATTTTATGCCATGAAATAATAACAAATGCAAAAGAATCAAAATAATTTGTTGCATCAAATGAGATCATAGTGGAATAAGATTACAAATCAGCTGCATGAGTAGAAAGTTCATAAGTATGTAGAGCTTGAACAACATACTCTGATCAGTGGGTCATTCAAGAGATCAGAAAAGGAATTTAAAAATTCCTAGAATCAAATGAAAGCGAAAGTACTAGCACTAATCAGAACTTTGGGAGATAAATCAAAGGCAACTCAAGGAGGAAAGTTTATATCTATGTGTGCTCACATTTAAAAAGTCAGATGTCTTTTTATAAATAATTTAATGGTGATTCTTATGATCTTAGAAAATCAGAACAAGCCAAACCCAAAACAATAGAAGAAAAAAAATAAGAAAGAACAGGCAGAAATGAATGACACTAAACGTAGTGTATGAAGACTCCTGAGTTAGAGTTGGCTTTTGAATGATAAGCAAGGTCAATAAACTTTTATACAAACTAAACAAAAGTAAAAATTGACAGAGAAAAATTAGGAAAAGCCAAATCAACAGTTAGAGATGAAAAAGGAATCAGTACAATAGATACCAAGAGAACTCAGAGACTCCACAGGGAACAGTTTGAAAACCTGCTTTCCAAAAAACTGCAAAATCTAGAAGTGGAGAAATTTCTAGATAATAGAGGATATGAATGACCCACACAGACCTACAACAGAGAAGACCGAAGCAGTAATAGTCATGCAACAAAGAAAAGTCAAGAAACAATTTGTTCATGTTGCATTCTACCCGAACTTTTAAAAGGAGCTGGCCTAGTGTCCCCTAACTGTCCCACAGAAAGGGAACCAACAGTATTGAACTTGGTCCATGAGAGGAGTGTTATCCTCATACCTAAACCAAGAAGGAACACACACAAGGAACAGAAAGGAAGAAAGGAAGGAAGGAAAGAAGGAAGGAAACTATAGACTAATATTCCTGGTGATCATCATGAAAATATTCTCAAGAAAATATGAAATCCAAATTCAGAAGCACACTAGAATGATATGTCATAATCAAATAGGTTTCATTCCAGGAATGCAAGGATACTTGAAGAGATGTAAATCAGTGAATGTAACATAGCATATAAATAGAGTCAAGGATAGAAATCACATGATCATCTCAATAGATGCAGAAAAGGCCTTTGACAAAGTTCAACATTCCTTCATGATGAGAGCTAGGGAAAGCAGGAATAGAAGGAAGTCAATACAGGAAGGACAGATCTAACCAACACTACATTAAACAGAGAAAAGCTGAAAGAATTTCTTCAGAAGTAAGTATAAGATAAGGGTATCCACTCATTGAATAGAGAGCTGGAAGTCTTGGCAAGATGAGTTAGGCAAGAGAAGAAACAAAGCCAGGTCAATCATGGAAGAGATACAAACAGGAGAGGGAGAAATCAAATTATCCCTTCTTACAGATGGTGATCCTGTACTTAAAAGATCATATGTAGATGGGCAGTGGTGACACATGCCTTTAATCCTAGCACTTGGGAGGAAGATGCAGGCGGATCTCTGTGAGTTTGAGGCCAGCCTAGTCTACAAAGAGAGTTCCAGGACAGCCAGAACTGTTACACAGAGAAACCCTGTCTCAAAAAAACAAAACAAAACCAACAAAACAACCAACCAAACAACCATAGGTAGTAAGGTAGCAGAATATAAAGTAAAAAATAAAATAGCTTTTGATATACCATTAGTCAACTGGATAAGAAAGAAATGAAGGTAAAGTCTCACTAATAATAGCTTCCAAACCAGTTAAAACCCTACAGGAATAAACCTCAGCAAGGAGGTAAAAATTCTCTATAGTGGAAACTTGGAAATCCTCAAGAAAGAGATTGAAGAAGACACTGGGTGATAAATTCCCAGCTGCTTGTTTAGGAGAACTAACAGTGTGCAATGACCACATCCCTGAAAACAGTCCAGATTCAACACAGTTCCCTCAAAATTCCAGGAGTACTCTTCATGGAACTGGAAAAAATTATCCCCAAAATAATATGGAAGCCTCAGAGACCTCAAGTAGGCACACCTGTAGTTGATCTAAAGGATACAATATCAGAGATATGACCGTCTCTGACCTCAGATTATGTCACAGAGTCACAGCAACAAAGGCAGCAAGGAACAAGCATAAAACTAGACACCGGGACCAATCGAGTGGGATGAAGGGTCTGAAGTAAACACACAAAGCCACAGCTTCTTAATCTTTGACACAATTATCAAAAACAAATACTAGAGAAATAGCCTCTCACCAAAGGTGCTGGGAGAAATGTATTTCCACATGCAGGAGAATGACACCTTCACAAAATGTCAACCTTCACAAAATGTCAACCTTCACAAAATGGGTCTTCCTGTAAGACGTGACACTCTGAAACCACCAGGGGAAAACACCACAGTGTCTAGGAACTGGTGGAGGCTCTCTGGAAAAGCTCACCACAGCGAAGTAAACACTTGCAAAGGTGACAAGTGGCATCATGTGAAACCAGAAGGTTCTGCGCAGAGGGCAACCATGGGCTGAGTGAAGAAGCAGCCTGCACACAGGGGAAAAGCTCCCCCAAGCACACATTTTACATGGGGTTGATATCTAAAATCTACAAAGAACTCAAAAAAGTAAAGCCGTACAATCAATGGACTGTACAGACTGTTATCAAAAGGCAAAACACAAATGGACAATACATATTTTTCAAAGGGTTCCAGGTCCTTAGCCATCAGGGAAAAGCAAATTAAAAGTGCTTTGAGATTCCATCTCACCCCATCAAAATGACTGGCATCAGGAAAATAAAGTGCTCATGAGGATGTGGGGGAAGATGAACCCTACTACACTTTCACTGGGCGTTCAGACTGGCAAACAGTATGGAGATTCCTCAACAGATTGAAAGGAAAACCACGATATGACTCGGGTCTGTCACTCCAGGTGAACAACAACGGGGCCAGCTTTCCCCAGAGCTATTGCACCCCTTGTTACTGTGCACTACTCACAATAGCCAAGATAATGGAAGCAGCCTAGATGTCCATCAGCTGATGAATGGACAAAGAAGACGTGGTCCATGTACACAACAGGTCTTCAGCCTTCAGGAAGAATGCAATGACGTCTTCTGCAGGTAATGAGTGGACTAGGAGAGCTGATTGGTGTCTCTTGTTAGCCAGGCTAAGAAAGACAAGTATCTCATGTTTTGTCACATAGAGGCTATAGTTTATAAATGTGATATTATGGGCTGGAGAGATGGCTCCGTGGGGAAATGAATGCCACACAAGCCCGATGATCCAAGTTCAATCCTCAGAACCCATGTAATGGTAGAAAAAGAGAACTGACTCCACAAAGTTGTCCTCTGACCTTTGAAAGCATGCTGGGACATTGCTGGTATGCCTGCCTTTACACATCACAAACACAAATAATAATATTTTTTCATTAAAAAGATAAAAATATTATATGAAAATGAAAAGAAGAAAGAAAGGTCCTCAAAGGGAGGGTCGGGGAACAAGAGAGGATAATGGGGCAGAAAAGAATGACAAATATTGTCTTGTTTCATATGTGTAATCTAGATTTAAATACATTCATACATATGCACACATACAAGACATGAAGATAGAAAGGGGACAAGTTGGTGGAGAAAGGGGACCAGCTTGTGGGGCAGCGAGGAAGGATAGAATATGGTAGTGAGAGGGAATATTAGTTGAATACAATGCAATATAAATATGAAAATATCATGAATAAAACTCATTATTTTATATGTGCATTAAAAAAACAATTAAAATAATGTAAAATGCCTTGGTCATTAAGGAACACAAAGCATGGTTGAGTTTCCCAAAGTCTCACAGTTTCTAAATGCTGAATTTAAGTTCAGACCCCTTGGATGCCACTACTTCATGCTGGCTTTCCACCCAAAGTCCCTACCATATAAAAGGTGTTAGCACCATCGATTTAAGAGCAGGTCATATGAAGATGCTTTAGACACCCTGCCCCTGTCAAAGAGCAGCCCTGACCTGTCACTGATGAGATTTTCCAGATGTGACTGCCACAGCTGCAAATTCGGCCACTGTCTTGACCTCTCAGCTTTTGGGCCCTCTGATGAACTTGGCACTGTCTTTTTTTTTTTTTTTTTGGTTTTTCGAAACAGGGTTTCTCTGTATATCTTTGCGCCTTTCCTGGAACTCGCTTTGGAGACCAGGCTGGCCTCGAACTCACAGAGATCCGCCTGCCTCTGCCTCCCGAGTGCTGGGATTAAAGGCGTGCGCCACCACCGCCCGGCGGCACTGTCTTAACCAAGGCAATTTCCAATTTCTTCGTGAGTATTTGAGGAATGCACAATTCCATTTCTACCACTGTCCTTCCTTCTTTACAAATGCTGTGAAACCTGCATGGCTAAAAGCATCTTCTCCCTTCTGCTGTGAGTTTGGTTAATAGATCTTATTATCATCTCAACACTGTACTTTGCAGGGCCAACAATGCATCAAGACTGAGGCCAGACTTGTAACTCCTCTTAGCACCGATACCAGCACTGGGCAAATCAGAGCCAGTCCATGAATGTCAGGGAGCTGTAAAACACATGATTGTGAAATGGTTTTCTCAGCCACCTTTTATAGACAGAAGCTGCCCACCACAAGATGTATAGGCTTAATAAATCAATGGGAAGGAATTCCAAAATGGATAAATCAATACCCAAGCAGTCAGAGAATCCTACAGGTGTATGACAATGACCCATCAGGGCCTTTAAACCTCAGCTGGTAGGTTTAGCCAAAAGGGTCTATAATGATAGATGAGCCGAGATGATAAATACCTCCGTGGTGGAAGTTTGTATTGTCTGCACTTTCTCCATTACCCTTCACACAACAGCAGTATAAACTGACTCCTTTAAACCAAAGAACAGATCTACAAGAGAATCGGATTGTAAATCCACACACCTGGGGACAATCTCAGAGGAATTGGGTCATTTACATAAATGGTTTCAGGTGTGACTAGTCGACATAATTAGAGTGCTTACTGTTTGCGTTCTGCAGATGTGCAAGCATGCAGTGGCTGTTGGTGGGAGTGTATATTAATCTCTCCCTTCTGAAGTATACTATGGATACATATATAAAATTACTAATAGCCTTCCATGGGCTATTTTACTTTTGAGAAGGTAACCTCAGAGAGTAATGCAACATTAATATAGATTTTTGATATTATTTATAATACAATATAGAAACAGAAAACATTCATTTCTAGGAGAGTGGTTTAAATTGCATGTTCATAAAATTATACTAAAATGCATATGGTAAAAAAAGATATTGCCAAGTAAACTTAATCGTTTAAGAAAACCTTTAGGGGGTTGGAGAGATGGCTGAGTGGTTAAGAGCACTAGCTACTTTCTCAGAGAACATTAGTTCAGTTTCCAGCACCCATCCACCTTGTTGCTCAAACCACTCTAGTTCCAGGGGATCCAGCACCCTCTACTGGCCCGCCCAGGATCCTGCATGTACAAGGTGCATCTAAACTCACACAGGTGCATGCACGCACTCACACACGTACACACGTAGGATTTGCTGAAGGAGGTGGAGGCAGGAGGATCATGAGTTTGAGGCCAGCCTGGGCTCCTCTAATTTCTTAAGTTAGTTTCAGAGAATCTATCTTACAGACAAACTCTAATGTATTTTTAAAAGATTTTTAAAATTCCATTTTATGTGTGCGAGTGCTTTGTTTACATGTATATAACTGCACAATACACATGGCTGGTGCCTGTGGAGGCCAGAAGTGGACATCAGAACACCAGGCACTGAGTTGCTTGTCGTTGTGAGTATGTGGTATCGGTGCTGGAAACCAAACATCGATCCTCTGCAAGAGCAGTCAGTGCTCTCAACCACTAGCTAGCTCTTTAGCCCTTCCAACATATTTTTGAAAGTTATACACAATAATAGTTAATCATGGTATTTGTTAATACGGAAAAACAGAAATTCCCCAAATATCTGAGATTAAAATGATTAGGAAACTAGGTAGACTAAGAATATTATAATGATATAATAAAATATTAGGAAAACACTAAGATAAATTTTGTGAAATTTCACAGTATGAAAATTACAAATAAATCTTAAAGTATTATTGTATGTATTTTCAATATTCATAACTAAATGACAATTACTCTAAAATATTGTGTTTTAATGTTTAGTAATACTTTTTCACTTCCTCCTCCTCCTCCTCCTCCTCCTCCTCCTCCTCCTCTCCTTTACCATCCTCCTTCCTCCTTGGTCTCCTCCTCTCCGTTGCTGGGGTTATAACCCAAGGCCTTGTGTACAAGGCAAGTACTCTACCACCTAGAGACACTTCCAGCTTCCATTTTTTAAAATATTCGCTTTATTTTTCAAATGTTCTGTTGCATGACATTTTTAGCTAGATACTGATAAGTGAAATCTACTATATCCTTTCAAAGCCTTTCTTTACATCTTGGTCCATTGTTTGGCAATATCTTCCTTAGATAAACCACACTGAAAATTTACTTCCAATGTTGTATATTTCATTCAGATTTACAAAGACTTAAACATGTTGTAATGTTGTTTGGATGGGTGTGAAATACCATGAGATCTTTTATCACTTCAGGGTCTCTTTTCCCACTATCTTTTCTTTTCTTGTTCAACATTGTACCATCTTAGCTTCCTAGGAAATAAGCCTTGGTTCTTACTGGCATTTGCTTAGCTGTTGTAACAACCAAGTTGTAGCTAGACTAGCTAGTCTAACTTGCATCACCCAGACTTGAGAACAGAAACAATTAATTCTTGATCAGCATGCCACTCATGGGTCTTGGAGGGCCAGAACTTCTCAGGCATGGCAGGAAGTAGCCCACTGGGGTAGGATGACTGTGCACAGTCAGTTTACAAGCAAATGAAGGAGCACTAAGTAATTCTGCCTCTGGGGTGCTTAGGGAGTGCTGAGTCCCTGTGGATGCTCTGGACATAGAGATGACAAATTCATGTGCTGCACAATTAGCTTGAACAGCTGACAACCTTGGCGAGCTGGAGCACTTTTCTCCCATGACCTAACAGTATAGACTTGAGAACCACAGGGAATGTTTTGAATTTAAAAACGAAATTGCAAACACATGAGAAGATGTTCAAGCTCACCAGACATTTAGAAAATGCAAATTAAGACTCAATTAAACAAGATACCACCATATTACTTTTAACAGGACTTTAGGCAGAAAATTCTGGCTTGCTCCTCAGATGGTAGCTTTTTACCTTTTACTGGATCTGAAGATGCTGCTGCCTTTACATTTTGAAGGGCAAAGGTATGAGATTCCAGACAACCAACAAAAGACATGACTTGGGTCTACCAAGCTCAGAAATAACCAGATCATGTGCAGGAGCCTCCCACATTATGCAACCATCCTAGTTAGCCTTAACTGTCAACTTGACACAGCCCACAGTCACCGGAGAATGAAGTATCAATGGAGGGAGATTGCCCACATCAGATTGATCTGGAGTATAGCTCGGGGGGTGGGGGGTGGGGTGGGGGGGTGGCGGGGGGTTGTCTTTCTTGTTAACTGATACAGGAGCAGCCAGCTCACCACAGGCTGCAGCACTCTGGGGGCATGTGGTTCTGGAATGTGATGCATAAGAAAACTAGCTAAGCGGGAGCCTTTAAGAGAGCCAGCAAGTAGTGTTCCCCAACGGTTTTGGCTTCAAGCTTCTGACTGAGTTCCTGCCCTGACCTCCTTCAATGATGGACTGTGACCTGGAAATGTAAGATGAATACACCTTTTTTTCCCCTAAATTGCTTTTGGTCGGAGTGTGTTATGACAATAACAGAAATGGAACTTGTAACAGGCTTCCTGGTAGACACTAACAAGACAGCTGGGCCTACAAAAAGGTCTCCGAGCCTTTCTCGCTAAAGCCCATCGTAAAGTCTGCAGTATATTGAGATTTGAGGAAAAACATATTAAGCTTGAAATACTGTATCTCAGCTGTATTCTAACAAGGAAGATTGAGCAGGTGACAAGCTGTCAAAAATTATGTGAACTCAACTTACTGTAATGAAACCCAGAAATTTCCCGAGGTGCCTGAGTCACGGTGTTATGGTGTAAAGAATGCTGACGTGAGGCAGAATGCTTCAGCATTGCCATTTGGATCCCAAAGATATTCCAGCCCATTGGATCCAAAATTGAGGGCATAGAAAATATGTGTGATTTGGCAACAGCTGCACCCGGAGGAGATGAGACTGAGCATGCTCTGGAGGGTGAAGTTGAAGTCTTTGGCAATCTGAAGGCAAGAGGTCTGATCACTCCAGGACAGAGGGGAGCCAAGATGCCGTGAGCAGCAGCATTCTCACCCACCGAGGCTTCTCCCCAGACCCAGGATTTCCACATCTGAGCCCTTCAGAATGATTCGGACTACGGTAGCCTAAGCTAATGACCTTATCCCTAAAGTATTCTACTTAGAAGTTTTTTTGAGGGAGAATCTTTATTTAAAATATTCTCCTTCCTGGCGAATTCTGGAGCTAACTTTTTAAATAATAGGTTTCAAATCCTGTTGCTCTATTAAGTGAGGTTTCCTTGAATTTAATGAATTGTTTGGAGTGCTGTCAGGGTTTAAATAGCAAATTATTCTGTATTGTTAATATTTTTAGGAGAAGAGGTATTTACACATGAGTGGAAGAAAATATATGATCATATTTATATTTAGATTCCTTTAAGTTTTATCTAATTTCCTATAAACTTTTCAAAATAGTTTTCAAAAAACACTTCTTTCATTTTTTGAGGTTATAATACAGTTCTCCCTTCCTTTTCCTCCCTTATACCTTCCTGTGCCCTTTTTCAAATTCTTGGCCTCTTTTTCTTTCTGTTTTTCCCTCTCTCTGTCTCTGTCTCTGTCTCTGTGTGTGTGTGTGTGTGTGTGTGTGACAGACACACACACACACACACACACACACAC
>CABHPH010146422.1:2305-17570 GCA_902168325.1 Peromyscus nudipes
CTTCCTTCCTTCCTTCCTTCCTTCCTTCCTTCCTTCCTTCCTTCCTTTCTTTCCTTTCCTTCCTCCCTCCTTCTCTCCCTCCCTCTCTCCTTCTTTCCTTCCCTCCTTCCTTCCTTTCTTTCCCTTTTAAGTGTGTGTGTATATATGTGTGTGTTGTGTACATGTGAGTGTGTGGGAGCACGTATGCACATATATGGATGGGGACTGGTCAATATCAGATGTCCTCCCCAGTTCTTGCATGTGGGATGAAGAAGGTCACTGAAATGGGTTGTTGGGGGAAGGGAGTTTATTAGAATACTTAATGCCACAAACAGATGGTCCAACAACAGCGTGGTAAGGGCTCTGAGGAGAGTTAAGGTCCCAATTCCAGAGACGGACAAGACAGAATGGCTGGGTGCTCTGAAGAGAGCCCAAATGGCAGAGTCAGGGTCTTTTCTTACAGCTCTCTGAAGATAGTGGTTTCAGAGCACAAACCTAAAACCAGGTTCTCGGATTCCCTGGCAAGAGACAGGGAAAAGGTTGGGGAGCAGGCTGTGTAGCCACTGATACCCCCTGGGATGTAAACTCCCGTTCCCAGGTGCAGAACTTAGAAGTGCATTCCAGAGGGATTCACAGACCGTTTCACAGCAGGTGCCTGTCAGTGTCTGTGAGAGGGGAAGGGCTGCTGAGGGTGTTGTGTTCTGAGCAGCAGCCAGAGTCCAACTTTACATTCAAGCTTTGCTCATCACGTCTTTGGAGATGGGGTCTCTTGTGAATCAGGCCTGCTGGCCAGCAAGCTCTGTGCATGGCTGTTTCATGGGTGCTGAAGTTACAGCCACAGGCTGCCACTCAAACTTAGCTTCTGAGGTTTGTAGGGCAAGCAGTGGACTGACAGAACTGTCTCCCAGTCCTGAGCCAGCTCTCCTAGAATATCACTGCTGTTTTATGAGCGGTAGCAAGTTGTCATAGGACAGTTATCCTCTCTGCCTAGCTGAAGCAATGCTGTTAGGGTCGAGGTAGGGTAGAGTGAAACCTACCTCAATAAAGTCATTGTAGGCAGAGCATGGCACTGTCTGCAGATTGTTGCCCTTGTCCCTGTTGCTGTGACAAAATGTTCTTATTAAAAGCAACTTAGGGGAATAAAGGTTTTATTTGGCTTACACTCCCAGACCACAGCCCGTCATTGGGGGAAGTCAAGGCAGGAACCCAGGAAGGAGTTTGAAGTAGACACCATGGAGGAATGTTGCCTGCTGACTCTTTCACAGGCTGGCCTCGAACTCACAGAGATCCGCCTGCCGAGTGCTGGGATTAAAGCCGTGTGCCACCACCGCCCGGCATTAGCTAGCCTTCTTATAGAGCCTAGAATTACGTGTCTAGGAATGGTACCGCCCACAGTGGCTGGGCCCTCCTGCGTCAGTTAACTATCTAAGCCATTCCCCAAAGACATGTCCATAGACCAATCTAATCTGGCAGTACCTCAATGGAGAGACTTTCCTCTTAGATGACTCCAGGCTGTGTTAACTCAGTGCTAATAGGGCAATTGTTATCAAAAGATAAAACATGTTGCCTCAGTTAGGGTTTCTATTGCTGTGAAGGGACACCATAACCTCGGCAACTCTTATAAAGGAAAACATTTCATTGTGTTGGCTCTCTTACGGTTCAGAGGTTCAGTCCATCATGGCAGGGAGCATGGCGGCATGCAGGCAGGAATGATGCTGAAGAAATAACTGAGTGTCTTACATCTTGCAGGCAACAGGAAGTCGACTGACACACTGGGCCATATCCTGAGTATATGAAACCTCAAAGCCCGCCCCCCCCAGTGACACACTTCCTCCAACAAGGCCACACCCACTCCAACAAAGCCACACCTCCTAATAGTGTCACTCCCTATGAGATTATGGGATTATGTGATTATGGAGGCCAATTATATTCAAACTACCACACATGTCTATGGAAAGGAAGCTGAGATTAAAGTTACCCTACGGAGAAGGTTTATTAGAATAACAGTAGCATGAAGGACATAAGCAGCCATGGAGGTTCCCTGGAGGGAAAGAGCATGAACCCTTAGGCCCAAAGAACTAAAGGGTATTTCTTGTTCTTACAAATTGTTTTGGTGAGGAGTGGACTGGAGAGAAGGAAGTTCCACATCATACGACAGAGTCTATTGCTAGATATCAAGATCCCACTGATACAAGTCTAGCTGTACCACCAGGGAGAAGTTAGCAGGGTAGGCCTTTTTTGCAATGGCCAAAAGGGAGTGAGGGGATGCCATTCTTTTAAGATTGGCAAGTGTTGCTTATTAACTCTCTGGACAGAGCTGCAGGAGTGTGGGCTGAACTCTTGGAGTGGGAGAGGGGCAGCTGGAGGGTCTGTCACCTAATGCAGTACTGAGTGCTATCTGCATTACTGTGTAGAGGTGATAAGGCTGTAGAGTCAAGAATGCAGGCCCTGGGGACAGGCTGCCTGATTCTTTTGCATCAGAGCCCTCTCCATCATACAAGGATGACAACAGAGTCTGTGGCTTATGAGAGTTCACGTGTTCAAGTTGCTTAGAACAGAATTCCATCTTGTGGTGGCTCAGTGAGTATGACTTATGGCTGTCATTGTTAATGTTGTTGGACCAATATCTGAGGATTGACAATGAGTGACTTTTAAAATTTATTTATTTTTTATTTAATTTTGTACATATGAGTGTCTGTCCGTACATCTGTGCACTGTGTGTACGCTGTGCCTACCCAGGCCAGAAGAGGGCGTTGGATCCCCTGGAACTGGAGTTACAGGTGGTTCTGAGGCACCATGTAGGTTCTGAGAATTGAACCTGGGCCTTCACGTGCTCTCAATTGCTGAGCCATCTCTTCAGCCCTCTGGTAATCTTATTTCCTCATTGACCAGAATTAAGCGTTCTTATACTTTCTGAGCAAGCCTGCTCTCTAGGATATACTTGATATTTTTTTTTCAATGAAAATCACCGAACACTAAGAAGAGATGCATCTCAGAGGAGTTCACCGTCCCTCATTTGCAGGTCCCCTAATGGTCCCGTCAATCTGGTTCTGAGACAGTGCTGCTGTCTGCCAGGCAGGTAATATTCCCTCTTATGCTGAGGCTTTTTGTCCTTCAAAAAGCCCAGGGCTCATTTGGCTGGAGCTGCAGTGAGAACAAGACAGAACAGCATCCTGAGAAAAGTTGTGCTGTAAGATCTCATCTCAATTTTCCCTGATGGCCATCATGGGTCTTGATGTCATCATATCATCTCGCCTCCATTTAAGCCAGAGAGCAGCCATTTCTCCAGTCTTTATTTATTTGTGGGTGTGTGTTTGGTGTATATATGTTGTAACAGGCTTTCTTTTGGTCCACCAACCAACTCCCAAATCACATCACAGAGACTTCTTATTAGTGATGAATGCTTGGCCTTAGATTAGGCTTGTTTCTTGCTAGCTCTTAAAACTTAACCTGTTTCTCTACATCTACATTTTGCCTCCAGACATTTTACCTTCTTTCTGTATGTCCTACTCTGTGTCTATTGACTGACAGCTCCCTGGCTGGCCCTGAGCATCTCCCTTTCTTTCTCCCTGGTTCTCTCCTCCTTTCTTCATCTAAGCCTAGATCTCTCCTCCTACTTACTCTCTCTGCCTGCCAGCCCCACCTATCCCTCTCCTGCCTAACTGTTGGCTGTCCAGCTTTTTATTAGACCAATCAGGTGCCTTAGGCAGGCAAGGTGAAATAAATGTAACATATCTTTACATTGTTAACAAAGGCAGCATAAACACATGTAGCCCACCAGCACATAGTTAAAGTAATATTCCTCAGCATAAGCAAATGTAACAGATCTTTGCCCAGTTAAAGTAATATTCCACAACAGTATGTCTTCATATGTGAATATCATCCTCAATCACTGTCCACATCATTTTTTGAACCAGCTTTACCACCTAACTTAGAACTGCTAGTGAGCTCCAGGGGATCCTCCTGTCTGTATCCCAGTGCTAGGACTCCAGACTTATACAGCTGTGGGTGGCTTCTTAACATACATACCGGAAACTTGAACTCAGGTTCCCATGCTTGACAACAAGCACTTCATCAGAGCCATCTCTGAGGCCTCTCTCCTTTTAAACTCCTGAAGTCAAGCCCTGGTAGAAGATGTATGGGCATCATGCTTCTCCTCTCTGCCTTCCTCCTTTTGTAAGGACCTTCAAATAGTGATATTTCCTTGTGTGAGAATCTTCCAACCCCATAAGATCTCTAGTAGCTCAGCTTGGTAACATGGAGGATGGGTTCCCTTTCCCGTATCTGGCACAAAGCGAATTCATTTGTGGACCATGGAGACAGTCACTACCTTGGATTAAAAATCATTCTTCTCCTACTGGGTCTTCACAGATGGACTGCTGTTGCTTTGCTATCAATTATTCAGAATTAATTCATGGTCATGCTGCCAGAAACTGCTAGTTGCCTAGCCAACGTCCATCTTGCCCATTTCTTGCTAATAGAGTTCTGACTTGTCCTAGAGTCAACAGGTCCATTTCAGTTCTTCTCTCCCTTGAGTCCTTTATGGTCATGGTTGGCTGTTTAACCCAGTGTGTTCTGTTGAGAGCTAAACAGAAGTTTCTGGATGGCCCTCATTTAAGATACAAATTGTTGGAATTCCTCCCAGCTACATGACCTCACATGTGCTGTTCAGATGTTTAGTCATTCCACGGCTTTATGTCCTACCTAATCCATGTGCTGCGTGGTTACGTAATTTGTGTGCATCGTGATCACACAATCTATGCATATGCATGGCGTAGCTCCATAAGCCCATATGTGCATGTGCAGGTGAATGCACAAAAAACAGATCACAGACTCCTACCCCTTCTTTTTCTCCCCCACCCTCCCTGCACATGTCTTCCACAGGCCTGATCACATTCTCTTCTATCCCTCCCTTCTCCTAATAAAACTCTGATAGTGGGTTTTGTCATGACTCATGGCTTTTCTTGCATGGTAACAGTGCCACTTAATGAATAACATTGCGCCGCCACATAAAACCAACACAGATAGCTAAGCCACATCTCATACTTTCCTTGTTTCCTGCTTGATGCAACATCCCTGGTCCCTGAGCCCAGACTCGGACCTTGAGTCAGGAGACTGAGGGTTGGAATCTGAATGAGGCAGAGCAGGAAGATGGAAGGAATCTGGGTCTTTGATGGATGGTTTTTCATATTTCTAGGCTTCTGTGGCTTTCCCATATCTGAATTTCTCTGAGATGAGATAAAGGGGCCATCATGTCACTAAGTAATCGTATTTCTATCTATTAATTGTAACCCAGAGCAAGCCTGATTGTGACTTGCTCATGTAGTCATCTGTCATTTCGTGTTAGCCAACTGGAGCCTCGCCTCAGAGCTAAGGTTATGGGTTCTGTCTGTGCTGTCCCTTAGCTTGCTAAGTAACAAGATGACCTTCTCAAGCCTGACTTCTGTTTGTGAATAAAGCCTTCAGGAAAAGGAGAGCAGGTGGTGGAAGGCTCTGAGGATACAGAGACACAGTCTGATGCAGGGGGTGGTGGTAGTGCTGTCCTTGTCCTGCAAAAGACCTTGGAATCCAAGCCCAGAGTCAGGCATTTTCCCATTGCCTTTGAGAGAAAGTGTCCTGGGCAGCAAACAGCAAAAGCTTCAGCTTGCATTCAGTTTGTGCAGCTCACACTGCATCTGAAAGCCCAGGATAGGTTTCTCGTTGTTCCTCCTGCTTCATCCAAGGAGGAACATTCATTCTGCCTACAGTTCTGATGCACTTCTGATCTGTAGACATGCTCAGCCTGGATTGTCCCCTCTGTGTCAGATGTAACCACAGGCACCCTACTGTCGTGTAGAACCCGTGAGGATAGGAACAGCCACATTTCATGCAGAAAGCCTAGACCACAGGACACTGGGTACTTAGCTGAAGATCTGGAGACTCCAAATCTGTCTGATTGAGCAGGAAAGGTGTGCAGTGTGAAGGGAGGTGGGGAGGGAGGGAGAGAGGGAGGGAGCAAGCAGCATACTCACCTTGTCTTTACATAGTGTCTCTTAGACTTCTCTTTATCCAGCTTCATGTTCAGAGATGCTCACCCATCTGACCAAAGCCAAGTGAGATGTGTGGGTTGCAGAAAAACCAAACATAGGTGTACAAGAATTCCCTCGCCTGAATTTTTACTTGCTTTGATTACCTCTGGTTGACCATAGCCTGAAAATATGGATCAGAAACTTCCAAAATAAACAGTGCCTAAGTTTCAAAGCACAGGCCGTTCTGATCAGCCTAATGAAGTCTCATGAAATCCTGCTCAGCCTCACTATGGCTATCTCTTTATCTACTGAATCCACACGGTATATGCTACCTGCCCGTTATCTACACAGTAGCCATCTCAGTTATCAGAATAGCTATCTGGGTGTGGCAGCTCTGACTGTCAATCATGGCCCTGGTGTATAAACATAGAGAAGCTGTAAAGTAAGGGCAAAGAGTAAGAATACAGCCAAGTTTTTGTCCACTTACTGTTTTGTTTTATTTTAGAGATAAGGTGTTGCTATATCCCTGGCTGGCTTCAAACTCACTATGTAGCTCTGTCCCTCTCTGAACTCATCATGATTCTCCTGCCTTAGGATTACAGGCATGTCTCACCACACCTTGCTACAATAAAATATTTTGAGAAAAAAAAAGACATGAACATAAATTTTGTCAAAGCATATTGTCCATAATTATTCTATTTATTGTTTATGGTTGTCCCTAATTTCTTACTGTGTCTGATTTCAATGAAGCTTTTTCATAGGGCTGTGTGGGAGAGTCTATGTGCCTATACATGGCTCAGTGCTGTCTGCTCTTGGCCTTCACTGGGGGTCTGGGGTGGCTGTCGATGGAATAAGGGGGGTAGCTATGTATCTGCATAGACACACATCAAGTGAAGTTATTTGTCATTCAGATTGGAAGTAGGTAAGAGTCGAGTCACCTTGGAGAGCATGACTTTAGGGCAAGCACAGCCATGCCCCAGCCTAGCCTTCGAGCTGTGTATCCATTGCATCGAATCACCCTTTGGCTGTCCACCCATTATCAGCAGTTTGGCCTTTACAGAGGTATAATAAAGACATTGTCTGCTTTCTCATTTGATGGAGCTACAGACACTAATGAGCTAGCATGCCACCAAATCGTCGCATTTTCAGACCACCAAATCACCTCCCTGCCTCTCCGATCTCCATCTCTGAAATGTGTTTTGCAATTTGTGGAGATTAGGTTTTCTGGAAACTTCTCTCTATTTGCTAAACCCGGAGTAGCTAAGGGAAGGATATGTCTACCAGCTTATAACTTCATTTCCCTCCGCACTCAGTGGCTGTTGGAGAACCACCCAACCTGTGTGTGCCTGTGGCTTTCAGAAAGGTTGAAGAATTCCAGTTAAGGGGCCTGTGTCAGGCAACTGCAGAGTGCATTTTCTAGAAGATGCCCCTGTCCCAGCCACAGGGAGGTGAGAAGCCAGGAAGGGTAGGAGAAATGAACTTCATAGAATAGACACTGGTGGAGAGCCGTATAGGAGCCTAGAACTTCTGCATTATTCTAGGTGGTGTGGATGATGACCTCTGCCTGTGGAGTGTCCCGTCTGAACCGGTGGATTGCATCTATGGGCCTGGGAGGGAGGCTCCACCACACTTGCTGTGTGTGCATCTCCAGTGCTGGTTACACAGTTAGCATTGGGAACTGAGGAAGAAGTCTAGGAGGCTTAAACAGAACCAGGGCTGTGTACCAATGACAAAGGCTAAAACCACCATGAGCATCAGGGGAATTTGTGGAAGCTATGCCGGAGAAATGGAGAAAAGAAATTCTAAGATATTTTCATGCCACTTTCAGTTGTTCTCAATGTTTATGCAAATGACCTAATGCTAGTGTAACCCCCCTCAACCAGTAAGTCTGTTTCTACCTTCCTGATGCCCCTTTGCCCCTCCCCAAACTTCAGCTTCCTGCTCTCTCAGCTTTCTTGAGCATGCACATGTGGGCTCCTCAGACTCCCTGGCTGCCCCTTCTGAATCCATCACTACCTGAGACGGCACGCTCTTTGTTATAGTGTCTGCTGCCCATGATGGCTGGGCCCAAGCTGCTGGCTGGTGGGTTCTACTCATGGGATCTGTCTGACTCCTGTCTGTGTGCAAACCTTAGCCCATCCCTGTGCTCACTGCCGACCTGCAAGGTCACGGTCAAAGTCAAGTTCAGAGATGCTGAAGGTAGAGGATTAAGTGTAGGCACCCAGAAACTGATGACGGCTGTCTAGAAGCTCCACAAACAGCCCATTCTTGGGGAACATGTTGAGCATAGACTATCTGGGTTTAAGGTCACCCTCAGACATGTTTCCCTTCCTCTGGCCACAGCTATTTTTCTGCAGATCATTACTCCCCCACGCATACTTATTTCCTGAAATGAGAGAGGCAAATGGTCCATTGCATTTGCCTTAAACATACAAGGTGTTTTGCTTCAAGGGGGGAAGGCTGTCCTCTCAACCAGTGACCTTTGACATTTAATTTAACTGGAAAAGTGTGTAAATGATGGTTATGAGGCCGCTTACACTTTTACTTCCCTGCTGATGCTTGAAATGTGAAGCCAGGCCCATTCAGTCCCATTGTCGTGGAACATATTGGAGCCAGCTGTCTGTTCAGTAAAGGTTACAAGGGCTGTGTGCACAGGGAAGCATCAGGGACAGGCACAATCAATGTATCGTCCCTAGCTGGAAGCCTGATGAAAGTGTAGATGGATACCCAGCGAAGAGTCTTCACGAGGGTGGCCTGCAAAATTGGCTATTTGTGTATCATGAGACTGAATGACACCTTTGCGTGGCTAAGCCAGGGGCTACAAGCAGGTAATACCAAAAAGACCTCCTTTTAGGGGGCTGGGAAATGGCTCAGTAGGTAAAGTGTTCACCATGCAAGCATGAGCACCCAGGTTCAATCCCCAGTACACAAGTAGCAAACCAGGCCCAGTGGCATCCTTTTATAATCCTAGCACTGGTGGAGGCAGAGACAGGAGGATCCCTGGGGTGTGCAGTCCAGTTAATCTTGTTGAATTGGTGGATACCTATTTTGGTGAGAGACTCTGTCTCAAAACATAAGGTAGAAAGTGAGGAAGACATCTGACTTGAACGTCTGACCTTCAGGTACACCAGCACATACACATGAACATATACAGATACCGATCCCCTACCTACATATGATAGGCAGGTGTCTTTCTACTACATCACAGTCACCCAGCATATCTGTACTTTACAGCAAAGAGGGATGATGAAAATCCATCCTGAAAACCTGTGGAAGCTGAATAGATGTTGCGGGGACTTGAAATCTGCAATGTTCCTGGTGATGAGGGATTACATCCGTCTTCGTTTGGATGGGGCTAGTTAATGCTGCACTCACTGTGAGCTGAGAGAAACAGGTTCTTTAGTGGCCTGTGTCTTTCCTTCCCCTGTACTTGTGGACATGTGTGGTTTTAATATCAGCATTTTGTACCTTTTTATATCTGTGTATAACCCCTGCTATGTGCCATTAATAGTTCAATGTGTTCCTCAAATGAGAGAGTGGGAAATTGCTGGAAAACAGGCTAAGAGATGGATCTTTTGTTTGGCCAAAAGAATCCGAAGGTCAGAATTAGCCAGGAACCACAGCTATGCTCCTGGGTCCCAATAAAATCAAGAAAGGTGGAGAAAGTCCAGTTTCTAAGGGGTGATGGGTCTTTGAGAGTGAAGTGGTTAAGTCTGTGTTGTGCTATCTCTTTATTCCTTTTTCTTCCTTCTCCTCCCTTTCCCTTCCTCCTCTTCTTCTTCCTCCTCCTCCTCTTCCTCTTCTCCCTATTCCTCCCTGCCTCTTCTCCCTCTTCCCCTTCCTCCTCTTCCTATTCTTCCCCCTCTCTTCTCCCTCCTCCCCTTCCTCTTCTCCCTATTCTTCCCCCTCCTCCACTTCCTCCATTTCCTGTTCTTCCCTGCTTCCTCCTCCTCCTCCTCCTCCTTCTTCTTGATAGGGCCTCACTCTATAGCCAGGCTGGCTTTGAACCCTTGGCAATCCTCCTGCCTCGGCCTCCTAAGTGCTGCAATTACAGGTACAAGCCAGTGACTCTGTGTGTTGTGCATTGTAGCTGAAAAGGGGTGGGGGGGTCAAAAGTCAGAATAAGACAAGTGTGCAGGCGCATCCAGAGAGGAGGAGTACAAGAAGCCAAAGTCCCACTGAATGCCCGCCCTGTATGGGTGCAGAGGAATGGCAGCCATGTGCTTCCAGGGTGGGGGATGCTGGCTGGCTTCCGAGTTGGTGAAGGTGCTGTCAATTTGAGAGCGCGGAGGGTAAGCCTGGCTAACTTCTTGTTTCCCTGTGTATCAGGCATGGGTCAGTCAGTGGCTGCAGGGAAGCACTGATAGGTGAAAGGCTAGCCATTGCTGGGCTGTTGTGAAAAAGATTCACGAGATGATGGGTGGAATGCATGAACAGGTGACTTATTGGCCAGAGGTGTTAGGAAAGATGCTGAAGTCCCACAGAGAAAGAAGGAAAAGTCATAAAAGTTTCAGAGTTTAACCCCAGAAAGTCCATTTCAAGCACATCAAATTGACAAAGACTGCAGCCCTGGCAGCCATGTGTGATGAAAGAAGCAAGGAGGACTCCTGTGGTCAGTCCGTCCATCCCTCTTCCTTCCTCCGTTCGCCCCCCCCCCCAACCAAAGAGGGAGGTCACTTTCAGCTTGAGCAGCATGGGCATCTGCAGCAGAGCTGAGGTGCCTGTGACTCAGCTGTTTCCTTCCAGCTGTTGACTGCAGAGGTTATGCTCATTCATGGAATGGAGGCTTGGGCTAAATGTAAAGCCGCTGGAAACAGCCTGAGCGTTCACAGTAAACACTGGAAACAATGCAGTGCTCCACAGGGAACATGTAAAGATCGGAACTCTTGGCTCTCGCTCAATGTACATTCCGCAGCAGAAATACATAAATGAAGGACAGCTGGGTCCCCAGCAGGAGCTTGACACTGAGCAAAATGATGTGATTGAGGGTATGGGAAGATACTTCCCCATCTTTTGTATAAGAAAAAACATTCACTTGCAAAATAACAATATGTAAAACCTAAATACAAATATGTGTGTTGAAAATATAATTATAGCTACACAAATGGCAATGTACAGTTTATGTTGGCAAATACCTGGAGAGGGGCTGTAGAAATTGCTCAGCGGTTAAGAGCATTTGCTGCTCTTCCAGAGGACCTGAGTTACAGCTCCTAGCACCTACAACTAGATGTTCACAATCACCTGTAACTTCAGCTGTGGAGGATTAGACACTCTCTTCTGGCATCTTCAGGTACTGCACTCACATGCACAAACCCACACACAGACACACATACATATGAATAAAATTTTAAGCTAAAATTTTTATGAAAGTGAAAATGGGGGCTTCCATTTGATTTTTTTTTTTTTTTTTTGGTTTTTCGAGACAGGGTTTCTCTGTGTAGCTTTGCGCCTTTCCTGGAGCTCACTTGGTAGCCCAAGCTGGCCTCGAACTCACAGAGATCCGCCTGCCTCTGCCTCCCAAGTGCTGGGATTAAAGGCGTGCGCCACCAATGCCTGACCCCCATTTGATTTTTAATACTTTGAATTTTATTTAATTTGGGTCTTAGGTATATGAGTGTTCATTTTATTGATACGTACAAGTATATGTGGATAATAAAATGTGTATAGACCTTTATTATATAGGATAATTCAAATGAAAAACCTGAGAAATAGCGTCAACATTTCAAGATTCTTATGAAGATTAAATGACATCACTAACCACAGGTGCCCAGAATGGCACCTGTCAGTTACAAACCTTTTCCTCTCTTCCCAGAGCCATCTCCTAAACCACTTGGAATGTATTTACTGTGAGACTTGTGAGATTGTCCGTTTGGTTTCTGTGCTACAATCAATGAATTTTCAGGGTTTTTTAAAAAGATTATTTATTTATTTATTTATTATACTTATGTGTTGGTGTGTTTACCTGTTTATATCTACCAATTATGTTCAGGAGCCCATAGATGCCAGAAATTACACGCAATTAAGAGTTAATGTGTAGGTTCTAGAGACAGAAAAAAAAAATCACAGGCAAACATAGCTGTGTCTCAATAAAACTTTATTCACAAAGGTAAATGGTTGCAGGGTCAGTAGAAATGGTTCAAATGGTAAAGTGGCTTCCATGGACTCATAAGGAATCTGAGTTCCATGCTCAGAACTAATATAAAAAGCTGGAAATATGGGCTGGAGAGATGGCTCAGTGGTTAAGAGTACTTACTGGCTGCTCTTCCAGAGGACCTAGGTTCAGTTCCCAGCACCCACATGGCAACTCACAATCATCTGTAACTCTAGTTCTGGGTGATCTGGTGCCCTTTTCTGGCTTCCACAGTTACTGTACCCACCTGGTTGGCACACAGATGTACATGGAGGCAAAAAAAAAAAAAATCTGGGTATGGTGAGCCTCCTCATGTAATCCTAGCACAGGGGAAATAGAGATGGGTGGATCCCTGGGATTCATTGCTCAGCTAGCTTAACCTAGTCTACTGGGTGAGTCCATGGCTACTGAGAGGCCATGTCTCTATAGAGGTTGGCAGCATCCTAGTAATAAGACCCAAGGTTAACCCTGACCTCCATATACATGCACATATTTATACGCAGACCTGCTGCCTATGCACACAAACACATACATATGTGTGCACAAAAGAAGGTAGTCAGAGCTGGGCGGTGGTGGCACACGCCTTTAATCCCAGCACTCGGGAGGCAGAGCCAGGCGGATCTCTGTGAGTTCGAGGCCAGCCTGGTCTCCAAAGCGAGTTCCAGGAAAGGCGCAAAGCTACACAGAGAAACCCTGTCTCGAAAAACCAAAAAAAAAAAAAGAGAGAGAGAGAGAGAGAGAAGGTAGTCAGTGAGCTCTGTCTTGCCCACTAATGTAAAGTGAGATGTAGGTAATTTGGTATGAGGCAGTGCCTCTCATAATCCCAGAGTCCCAAGTAAGGAAGGTGCCCCTTTTTCCACTCCGGTAAACCCTTTGGGCTATGTTTTAGAGACATCCTTGTCATCAGAGTGTATTTAAACATTCTTTGGCAAACAGATGTTTGCCAAAGAGCTCTTGCCATACAGTGCTGTTGTGTTCAGACTTACAGTGAAGATGCTTAGTTACTTTTCAAAATGAATGGATCCGAGCGTGCTGGAGGGTCTCCTTGAACAGCTGAAATGTAGAAAACATAGTTCTTGTCCAATTTCGATGTTTTGTGGTGGATAAAGAAATGAAAGCTCAGGATGAGGGGGCCTGCCCCCACATCATAGGTCCGCAGTGGGTCATGTGAGCCTGTGGGAAGGAAGTGGGGCTGAGGGGGATCTGGAGGGATTTTGAAGGCAGAAGAAACATCAGGAAGCCAGGCGTAGCATCATCACTAACGGAAATGCTGCAGGGTGGAACTAAAATGAGGGTGCTCTGCATGTTTAGGGTGATAGATGGTGCATCTGATGTCACTAGTTCTGTGGGACCCTAAATAACCTTGGTATTGTTCTCAGGGCTAACAAGGACAATCACACCTGCTTGCCCCAGAGGCTGTTTTGCCTTTTATCCCTGGGGATTTGTTTCGGCCACTATAGGAAGTAGAATTTAGGAGTGTTTTGTGGGGTTAGTGAAGGTGAACTAATGGCTTTGCTCCTGAAATTGTTCAAAGGCTACAATCAAATCTCCATTAGCTAGTGCTCGCTCCCTCCCTCCCTCCCTCCCTCTCTCTCTCTCTCTCTCTCTCTCTCTCTCTCTCTCTCTCTCTCTCTGGCTTGCCAGCCTCTTTCCTATCCCCCCTTCCCATCACCTCCCCCATCAATTCAGGTCTCAACTGGCCTGATCTAGCTCAACTGGTAACATGCTTGTCTAGCGTGCATGAGATTCGGGGGTCAGTCCCCACATTAACAGAATGTGGTGGTACGTGGTGGCTGGAACTTCAGTACTCAGAAGGTGGAGGCAGGAGAATCAAGAGTTCCAGGTCAGTCTTGGCTATCTAGCAAATTCAAGGACAAGCTGGGATACATGAGACATTGGGTGGGTAGGGGGGGAGCAGTCGAGATTAGTCAATCAGTTCATCCCAGTTTGGTTTCCTGTAGCCCCCTGCTGGCCAGCACCCACAGTATGCTTACAGTGCTTTTGTCCCAGACAGACAGTATTCAGGTACCCCCCACCCCCATAGTTCCTGAACAGACAGAACTCCTGTTTTGTGGGTTTTTTTTTTTCTGCTTGGCTTAAGGTGGGATGGAGCCGTGTTAGTGTCTCTGAGGCATGTGCAGTTCGTACTCGGAGAATTTTCATGAGATAACTCAGCTCAGTAAGCCATAAAATGAGACACAATGAGACGCTGGCACCACGAAAATCCAAAAATAGCATAATAGCCCCTTAAGACACACACTGCAGGACATTGCATTGTAAGAGGGGAGCTCATTCTCTGAGCAGGCCTGACAGAATGCATCTGGAGGTGATGCCTGATGGAATAGACTACAGTCAGAGCCTGCCCTACAGCACAGGCAGGTCCCCAGGAGTGTGTCCCACACTCTGAATCACTGAGCCCTGGCAGGACAGGTACACTGACAGAGAGGATGGACACCAGTGGTTACTCTAGAACAGTGGTTCTCAACCTTCCTAATGCTGTGACCTGACCCTTTAATACAGTTCCTCATGTTCTGGTGACCCCCACCCATAAAATTATTTTCATTGCTACATCATAACTGCAATTTTGTAACTGTTGTGAATCGTAATGTGCTTTCCAATGGTCTTAGGCAACCCCTGCAAAAGGGTTGTTTAATCCCCAAAGGAGTCATGACCCACAGGTAAGAACCACTGCTTTAGAATCATCTGAATGAAACTAACTTGATCCAGATGTGACTGGAGACATTTTCCTGTGTGGACACTGGGAGACCAATCAGAGATCACAGGAAAGGTAGAAAATAACCTGGCTGGGCTCTGAGAGTCATGCAGATGGCCTTAGTGAATGCCTGTGGTCTCTTCCTGACCAGTCTTGCTTGGAGGAGTTATCTATCCATGCATCCATCCATGCATCCATCCATCCATGCACATGCATGTATGCATCCATCCATCCATCCATCCGAGTTCATTGGGAGCCTTGCACTCAAGCTTCTGAAGATATTAAGATGAGTCAGCTGGATGGGAGACTGTTCTGGGAAGCTGGACTTCCACATTGGGAATAATGCAAGTGGGAAGAAGAGGGACATATTAGGAAGAAGAGAGGCATAGTGGGAAGAAGAGGGGCATGGTGGGAAGAAGAGGGGCATGGTGGGAA